>NPFG01000456.1:0-30015 GCA_002288965.1 Xylaria sp. MSU_SB201401
ACTAGCCAGCGTCGCAATCGCCATGCCCACATCACCATCCACACCTCCCCCGTTCCCATCCTCGGCCCCAGGAACCAATTCCTGCCTCGTAGCAGCGTAGATAGCAACCATCCGCTCGAGCACGAAGACGCCGGGTCCGAGTAGTTTGCGCGCGATACGGCGATGTTTCGTCCTGCGTCCGCGCCCGGGGCCATTCGCTATCGAGGATCCACCTGTGCTGATCCCGCCGCGCCGCCGCTTCTTGCCTCCCGCGTGCCACGTGCTGAAGAGCGAATTATCGTGGCGCGGCGCGTTGTGCGAGGCTAGGTACGCCGCGATCAGGAGGTGGCGCGCCGTAGGCGGGAGGAGCGTGGAGAGGTCTGTGCCGCTCTTCTTCTCTGAAGAGGCCTTGAGGGCAGTGGTGGTGGTGGTGGCGGTGGAGCTAGCTTTGCCGTGTGTATGTGTGTGTGTGTGTGTGCGTGCGCGCTGGATCCCCGGCTCTAGGACTGTTTCGTCTTGGAAATACGCGCGCGCGGCGATTAGCAATTTGCTGAATTCGCGCGCCTTGTGTGTTCCCGCGGCCACGGGCGCCGTGAAGCGCGGCCAGAGCGACGCGCAGCATTGGATTAGGCGCGGTAGGGTGCGTGCTGCGGGGCGGGTTAAGGAGTCGTGGACGGCGGCTGTGAAGCGCGTCCATAGGTCTGTTGTTTCTTGTTGTGTTGTGTTAGGGAGAGAGGCGGGCGGCGTGCGCGTGAGGATCGCGATGTATTGCGCTTTCGTGTACGGTGGGAAGTGGATGTGTGGTGGGGAAGAGATTCGTAGAAGAGACGGCGAGGGAGTCGTTATGATGAATATGGTGGTTAGGTTTGGGATCTATGGGGCGAGAAACTTGGTCAGCTGGTCGTTCTAGTCTTGGAAAGGGGGTGTAGATGTGTTGTTAGCATTCGGTAGGTCAGACATACAAGTTCAGATAGTCTCGCCAGGGCAGGGAGTAAGGTAGGCGGCGCATCACGCTGACGGTCAATACCATCGAATACGAGCACAAATCTGGAGCGAGACTCTTGTTCCACGTATTTCAGCGTCTTGGTGAGCTCAGCTGTCAGGGCTGCGAGCGTCTCGCAACGTCTAGGAGCAGATCCATTTTGTAGCGCGTCCCCTACGAGACCGACGGTCCTCTCGAAGAAGTGACGAGCCGTGACGCATTCCGCAGACTTGACGATAGCATAGTTCAACTCGGACGGCGAGTAGTTGCGAAGGGTTTGGAGCAGCTCACTGACGATGGCGCTCTTGCCTGTCGCCTCTGTACCGTGGACAACGAGATTGCGACATGGCGCTATCCTTGGGTGGATGAGAGTTGTTAAGGCATTGATCTGAGCCTCGCGGCAGGGGAAGTTTGTGATTAACGATGCTAGGAGGTCATCGGGTAATTCGAGAATTGAGGTCATTGCGAGTTTGGAGGTGATGTACTGGTGAAACGATAGGTCATATCAACTATGGACCTAACGGTTATTCAGGTAGGATTAGTATCAACTGACGTCTACAAAGTTATCTGAGGGTGTAAGCAAACTATGACTTTTAAATGCGAAATATGTGTACGTTGTTGAAACTAGACCTGGACAGCCAGCCAGCAGTCATAACGAAGCCCAGAAATTGGAGCTAAGCTGTCCCACCTCGCGTGTTTTAGACGCGCCGGGATCGTTGCTAAGCTCCAGTGGCCGTATCGGTACCGGTACTTCGGGAGGCGCTTCGGAGGCATCCCTGTCCCGCCAGGATAACGCTCTGTCATTGGCCAATGCTTCAAAGAGATCCATACCCTAGTACATCTGCACAGCCTGGGGGATAGTAGGTAATGGATTGTTACTTCCGAGGCTGCCTAGGACTCTATATACTACTCTACTCCTGTATTCTCCTTTCAACCCTGAATTACGTCTATCAAAGACGAACGGAACAGGCTAGCTGAGGCGCTCATGGAGCTGCCATAAGTTTCACATAGCTTCGTATCTCACTGCTATATCCGTTTCCTGGTTCCGCATTTCATTCACTCGCTTCACCCACTCACCTCTCGTAATCTTCTTAGTCAGCTCATCCGCTACACTGCAGTTTTTCCTCGTCAGAAAATGGATGAAGGAGATTTGGACTACGATGTCAGCCAAGATGCATCATTAGATGTAGATATGTCTAATTTCTTAACCAGTGATGCGGATTCAGCCCCTCCTGGGCCCCTCTCGGATGCGGCAGTATTGGGTCATGCCACAGATGAAGCCACAGATGAATCGGGAGCTCAGGCTCAGAGGCGGTACCTTTCCAAACGGCCTCATAGAAAGTCACGCGCTGGGTGTAAACAGTGCAAGAAGCGTAAAGTCAAGGTATGTCGTGACGCTGCGTTCTCATGTACGCTTTCCTGGGTCGGCTCACTAACGAGACACTTTTGGAAGTGTGACGAAGCAAAACCTATGTGTAAAGCATGCACTCTTCGAAAGGAATCCTGTGTATATCCCAATGTGCCACGGCCAGCGCCCTCGTCCAGGGCAAATCGCTCGCCCACAGGTGCCACAAATACCGTAACCGATAGAGAATCGCGAGCCCAGTCCGTGGAACCAGGCGGGGAAGCCGAGGACGTCGAGAATATAGATGTTTCCGCTCTCAGGCGTATCATGATTCCCGTTATTTCAGAACCTGTTTTCATACCTGAACAGGCTATTGATATGACCGATATGAAGATGTTGTGGTTTTATACCGCACACTCGTACCATAATTTTTCCATCAATGCCGGTCGCTCACCTATCGTTGATTATGCCCTCAAGGTCAAAGTTGTCGAGCATGCCTTTCGTTCATCGTTTCTCATGGATACTATCAAGGCTCTGTCAGCGTTAGACCTCCGTACATTAAACCAGCCCGTGCCGTCTCAGAAACTCGCATCCTACCAGGCCCGAGCCTTCGAAGGCTATCGAAACGCCATTGAGACAGCCAATCCCAACGATTTCCCTGCTCTGCTCGCCTGTTCGCTATTCATGCTTGCAATGAGTAGCCAGTCATTGCGCGATCGAAATGGCAAGCGCCTTTTCATTGTCGATTGGATAGCCATGTGGCGTGGCATCGGCCTGATCATAGAACTCATCTCGCCGCAAATGGTTCAAGATTCCGGCCTGTCTGCCTTGTTTTATCGACCTCCTATAGATATGGAGAAGGCTGTCCAATTTATCCCAAATAATCTCTTATTCATGGTAACCTCGATCCGCGACGGCGATGCGGACTACGAACACCAAAAAGACTATTACGAACTCCTGAGATGTCTCGGCTCACTCTATCAGGAGCTTTCAGACCATGGATTTGGCCCTGTTCTAGACCTTCGCGTCATCACATTCTTCAGCTTTTTCCCCAGAGTTCTTCTCCCGCTTGCACAACAGCATCGGTCCCGGATTCTAATTATAGTAGCGTACTGGGTCTGTTTCGTCAGAGTTCTGCGCAATCCTTCCTGGTGGATGCGCGGATTCGAGCTCCAGGCCGAACAGATATTTGAAGAAGTCGGCGACGAATGGGAGCATCTCCTACGCGTGCCCAAGATGGTGATGAAGACCGAGGATAGGGTGGAAAGGGCTAGATTGATCATTGATAACCGCAACTGGACGCCCAGCGAGCTTGACCTATACCACAGGCACAGAGACCCGAGGGCAAAACATGATCTCAAGCTGATTACGAACGAGGGCGCAGAGGTAGAGATCGTCGACGGCCAATGGCGGTTCAAAACGAGCAAGATTAGGTGGGAAGTGCCACATGTGCTTCACCCAAGGGCCAATCCGGATCAATCAACCCAAGATTTATTAGTTGGAAGCACCTTGGTTTATAACCGCATACCACGGAAAGCAGGGTCTGCGCCAGTTCCTGTTTCCACGCCCTCCCCAGCACCCTCGTCCGATTCGTCCGCCCCAGGCTTATCGCCATCTGTATCGGCATCCAAATCTCCATCGCCCTGAACTCATATTCTCGACGGCTCGACACACCCGATCGGCAAACTAACTCACTCACTGACTGAGCCCCCATAGCTTGTGAGCAAGGCAAGAACATCTTATGAATTTCTTTTAGTAAATCACAAAACCTACGTGACTCATAAGTAAGTCGATACTAATCAATACCCCCCTTGGGATCAGCCCAATTAATCAACTCACTGTTAGATTGCCGTTCCTTAGAGCAGAATGGACCGGTTCACGACTTATATACACCAACTACAACAACTCCATAGCTATCGACGCTAGATTCCTAGGTTCTCAGGTCCGCCGAGCTACAAACATCTTACAACCCGAACCAAATCTCACTAGCCGTCAAGTTCGCCGGCACACTATGTCCCACGCCCTGCGCATAGATCCCCTGCACCCACTCCCCGTAATTACTCGTCGTGTACCCTTGTTTAGGGTTATTCTGCACCGTGCTCGTCGCCGTCTGGCTCAGGTTGAACACGGCCGTCCACTGCTTGATCTCCTCCTGGTAATTCTGCGGCGCGAGCGTCGCGTCGGCGCTACCGTGCCATATCTGCATCTTCGGCCGCGGCCCGGTGTACCCCGGGTACATGTCGAGGACGACCTGCTTCCACTTCTCCGCGGGCGCCTGCGACTGGCCCCCGCTGCACGAGTTATTCCACTGGTCAACGCCGCCGGATGCGCTAACGAAGCAACCTGCTGCGACGCCCGAATAGAGTGATACGGCGCTGATGAGCTCTGGGTATGTCGCTGCGAGCACGTTGGACATCATGGCGCCTGAGGACCCGCCTGTGACGTATACGCGTGTAGGGTCGACGTCGTATGTTTTGATCGCATAGAGGATCATGTTGGCGATGGCTTGGGAGTCGCCGCCGCCGAGGTGCGAGAGGGATCGCTTTGAGGATACATCCCAACACTATTATGAATTAGCCCAGATCAACCACAAAACCTTCAAGATGTAAGGTGTAAGGTGTACGGTGTAAAAAGCTGGACTTGGTAAAACGAATCGAACATACCGTCCCGCTGTTAGGCGAACTCGGCCACACTGTGATATACCCCTTCTTATCGGAGCCCTGCTTCCAGGGTATCAAACTGTTCTGGAAGTACGACTGCGCCGTCGACTGGCATGAGTGGATCACCACAACGAGTGGTGATTTAGCAACGACGTTGTCGGGCTTGTATACCCACCTGTTGTAGCGGTATCTCCAAGTCAGCTCGTGTCCACCTCGGAAATCCGTAGCTCGAGCAAGGGAGCGTGATCGGAGTTTGTGTGTATCTCACATCTGCGCCTTAGACGTGGCGTTGTTTTCATAATTCGGGACCTGCGTCAGCGTCGCCGCCGACACCATCGCAGCGAGGAAGCCGCTCGCGGCTAGAAGTGAGGGGAAATACATCTTTCCTCTAGATATCCCCTATCAGGCGAGATACGTCAGTTTAATGCGATCAGTAGCAGCCAAGCTATGAATGTTCTAGCGCAAAATGAAGCCTATTATGGGTAGTATGGACGATAGAAGCCGGAAAATTTATGGTAGCTTTGGTCAAGCCAAGACAACCTGTATATATAGCCAGATCTACAAGACCAGGACAGACCAGAAAAGACGAATATTCCCCCCAACACACAATTAAACGCCCACATTTCGGTCATATACATATTCGCGCGCGGAAACAAACAGGGCCATCCTCCCCCCAGGAGCTCACAAAGTCATCTAAATCCATCTGTACCCCCAGCATACCACACACGCAAGCATCCCCATGTCCAAAAAAAAAAAAACGCGGGGAAAATTAAACAAAAACACGGGCCAAGCACCTCTGCCTAAAGCTTAAGTTAAACAAGCATAATCAAATTACCGGGAAAGCCCCGGCGACGTGATTTGACCAGGACTCTTCCAAATGTCCTAAATGCGAGAAAGAACCTTGAACATCGTGGTTTCGGCTAAAGTAGCGAAGGGGGGTCCCCATTCGTTAAAACCTCCGCGTGATTGACATGCCATACCTTACCTACCTATATGTACAATCGATCTCAATTGACCGATATTTGGTATCTAAGCTTAGCCGCCGGGGATTATGCTAATTATGCACGTCACGATCATCATCATCACCATTCGGGGTATATCTTATATCTACTGAGAAGCAGAGGCGTCACGGGTTATGGCAAACCTATATATCATGCCCGCTTTGATATTCGTATATATTACCAACAAATTGTCACAAGCAAAATTTTTTGGTTTCTGTGTCAGGCCTATAAAATAGTCTTCGTTGATCATCGCATTAGCTATGCATGCATATGCTACCTGAGCATCCGAAAGAATGCGCCGAATCGTTTTCCCATAGACAGACGCCTTAGCTATGGGTCAAACTCCTATTCGCTAATGTTACATGTCGTCAAAGAAGTGCGTAGATATTTTTCCTTCCTGTGACCCCATGACATAGACAGACACTCTGCGCATATCGATAGCGGCACCAGGATTTCCCTTATCTACGGGAAGCCTCAGCAACTATAAAGTATCAAACATCGAATACTTTGTATGCGACGAGCACTGATACTGTTGATGGCGCCAGGGAAAATATTAGATTTTCGTATTTCTGAGCTTCGTTCCAGGTGGATGTTCTTCGGGGCGGAATTTGCAGAACGGATGCGTGCAAATACCATTGACAACGCTCGGACACTATATAGTAATAAGTCAGCCAGGTGCTGGAAGGGGGAATAAAACAGGTTTGTACGATGTAACACTCACGTGATGGCCATAGATGCAGTTATCAACATCGCAATCTTGTCCATTTGTGCAGGGGTTGAGCCGGGCGAGAAAGGCAATCGCGTTTTTCTCATCTTTATTAGGAGTGTAATCATGCACAAAGCAGCAGTCGTCACCCTTGGCACAAGGGCCACGAAGGAAGTGATTATTGCATAATTTGTTGTTGTCTTTTCGTTTCTTAATATTCTCCAAAGCTACTGCATTCAATGGAATCGGAGCGTCTAGCCCTCTGGGGCCAGGATTCCAGGCGGGTTTCGGTGGCTGCTTGACAACACGTAACGCCGAGTTGGTAGTCTTGGGGGCCAGTGGTATTGGAAGAGTAATCTGTGGCGGCGGGCTCGCCTTTTGAGTGACTGTAGCATAAGAGATATTGGGCAATCCAGAAGTCGAGGTTGATATGGATGAACCCGATTGTACTGAGTGTACAGAATGGCTTGAAACAGTGCGTCTATCCGTTAATTTGTCAGATCGAAAAATGTCCTGAAATCTAACAATCTCAGTCCCAATCGATACAACGGCGCGCACCGTAGGACATCCCTCGAGCACCTTGATGCGCTCTAGTTTATTTATGTCACCCCTGATAATCTCATCTAGGATAGGACCATAGGCAGGGTCATGTGATACACCCATGATGATTTGTTTGCAGCTAGGGTTTTCTATATGAAATAGAGCCATTTCTAAGTACAAAGTCAGCAACCTATACATAATTGGGTATCTCTGCGTTGGTGAACTATGCATCTGCTCGTTGAATTCATGGGAAAGTGAATATAAGGCTTCACATGTGTCGTTGTGGTATTAGGCTAGGGAGATAGGGAGCTAGATCGAGAATTCTCCCATACTCTCGTATATAGTTAAGACATGAGAAGACAGAGAAATGAATGATTACAACTCACCTTTCAATTTGGAGATAGCTATTTCTTTATTAGTCCCTACGTCAACAAAATCGAAGAAACTGGCCTGGTTGAAGCCTGCCACAAAATCGTATATGTCGTCTTCGGTCATCAAGGAGCCATCACGCTTCAGAGCTCTTTTTAGACCAGAGAGGTTTGCGTTGATTCTAACCAAGATCCGAGCTTCGTTCGAGTGGATGAGGGGATCAACAGCAACGGCCTTGACGAGTTCAATGGCTGCTCTCCTACCCCCTTCGACACCTTGCGTTATGAAGTGCTGGCGAAACTTGGGGGTGTGTTAGAGGGGTTCGAGCTCGGGTTTCGACGGTGGGGTGGGCAGGACGTGGCTCACAATCAAACCGTCGCCATCAATCAAGACCAACACGTAGGGATTCCGGTTCTGTTCAGAGACTCAGTTACCATGTCCTCACAACCACTTGACCTAGCAGTTGCTGATACCTTCAACTGGCTGTTATCCAGTGAAACATATCCCATGCGTTCCTCGACATCTTGGAGGCGATGTTGGAGCTGTCGCCTCGATTTGGTGGCGTCTTCGAGGTCCATAGTCACCTCTCTCAACTGTTGGATCAAACGGCCATTCTCAATGCGCGATGTAGATTCGATTTGTTCGGCATATATCATTAGATCCTGTAGGTCATGGAAAGCCCTGGTCAGCCATGACAACGAACGGTGAAGTCGAACCAGAAACAGGAAGTGGGATGACGCTAGGACGAGTGCCGGACGAGACTCTCAACTTACCTTGATGAGTTCATGTGTTAGATCGCGGCGGCCTTCGTAGTCTCTGTACCGCTGGACAAAGTCCATGATGCTAGTTGCCCTTGAGTCCCCCATTGCCATGGCGAGATCCCGTAACGTCGAGTCGAAGCTGGTGGATTGGAATAGCAAGGAGGTAGAAGTGAAGACGGACCAGCTCGCTGTGCATAGCACCTAGTCTAGTGTTGCAATGTTGCAGTGTTGAAAGCTTGCAGGTGTACTAGTTGAGAGCTGGAAAAATAAAATGGAGACCTTAATAGTCCCCTGCAGGAATGCTGGAGCGGCCCTTATTCAGTAGGTACCTTAGGTACTTACGTACCCAACCTAGGTACCTGCCTCCCCCAAATACAACGACTGCACCTGCAGTGACTGACCTGAGCTGGATCAACAGCCCACTGCTGTCCAGTGCCCCAGATTCTGATAGGACTGAGATGGTTTCTGACTGGCGAGAACTGGTACCAACGGTCAGGAGACCCAAGTCAGCTCGGCAGGCAGACTAGCCTATCTAGGCTACCGTGGCCGCCCTATGACTACTTAAATAGGTATCGTAAGTGCTGGGTGTGTGGAGCAGTGGGTCGACACCCCCACTAACGCTTGCCTAAATCTGGATTTAAATTGATTGCCCTTGTTCAGACACTTTAGTTGTAGCTTTCAACCTCATGGCGGTGGGAGGCAATTGAGGGACAGCACAAATATATGTGAGCTACATTCAGGAAGGAGAGAAAAGATTTATATATCATACAAGGAACTTACGGTTAGTTTCATTTTCTAACTACGCCTTGTAGATAAGCTTTTACACGTACAGCAGTGCTAACACTTGCCTATCTAAATAATCTGCATTCCAGGTTTCTATATACCTAGTTGTATACATAGTAGGTACTCAGTATGAGGTACCTAAGGCATGCACTCCAAATTTAAACATCCCCATCCCCAATCCCAAGTAGAAAGCGCCGCTCGTCTCAACTCTAATATCTTAATAGTACCCCATCTCCCACTTATCGGTACCTATATATAGACGCCTTGAAAACTAAAGTGCTACCTATGTACACCAGGTTTAGTAGCCTTCAAAAGAGCAAGCGTTCTAGACTACGATACAACTGATTCCGACGTAGGAACTGAAAATAGGGTCAATCATTCGCGGTCTACATAGGAGCTACGTTGAGTTCTCCAAGGACATTTTTGAATGACAGTCGCGCTCGGCCAAGAATCTGCGTCACACTATCTAGTGTTGGATGAGTACACGTCCAAGTTGTATCACAGGGCGGCTGAGCAGAACACAACATTATCGGTACTTGTACAACAGTGGGTAAGGCCTCAAGCCATGATCGTCAAGATGAATATTCCATTCGGGTTGATTGTCTACCTGCTTAGGTCTATATGCCCGGCATCATGACCGAGAAAGAAATTTGTCTGCATACCTGCCTCTAGATAGTGTCTATTTACTTGGTAGGGCTGACCGTGATTCGCCTGAACACGTGCAAGCCACGAAATCAAGAATACATAGGGAGGCGAAGACTCGCTTTACCTTTGACGCTTCCTGTCAGTATTCCAACATGACTCCATAGAAACAGCTTGGCTTACGAAAATGCAGGAATTGAAGGGGTGCCTTAGACAATCCGAATTTGGTGCAGTAGCCAATTATCCATCAGCATAGTATACACCTAGACGATGTTTTCCGTCACACTCATACCGCACGACTGGCATACTACATCCGAGATGCAACACAACATTTGCTACTTAATGCGGAAACATCTGCATCTGCAACCCTACTTACCTACTGAGTACTCTACGTCTTGAGCGGGACGAGAATAGCTCTCTCAATCACACGTCCCCCCAAAAATCAATTAAGCACACGCGAGCTATTCTGGTGATATTGTCTAGCGCCGTCTGTCGTCGCGATGATTCTTGATTCCTAATTTGACCAGTCCAAAAATGCTTGAACATCACGCATTTATACGTCCGCAAACTCGTGAATCCCAAGCACATCCTGCCGTATCACCTACTGTTTGACAAACCTCGTCTACATCGGCTTTCTGCGAAGCGCTTCTCGGACTGTTCGGAGGTATATTTGAGACACATCAAGAGACTAGGTGCCTAGCTAGATATCTATATGTCGGGGGCCGTCGGTAAGGTCCGTTGACATTGAACCTATCGGGTACAAGACACCAAAGGGCCCCAACGCACAGGAAGGAAAGGCAAGGCACTTTTTTTTTGCCGAAGAGCGGCAGAAAAGATACTACTAGTGACAGGGAGCGTGACTACATATCACGCTGTCTGCTTCGCAATCAATGTATAACATACTGTGCAACCTGACGTCTCACTGCAAGCCAGCCTTTTTGCGTTGCGTATCAAACATCCCGAGCGGACGCTGCAGAACGTGCAAGCATGCAGCCCCTTCTGTGTATTTCCGTCACTTACAGAAACTTCAATTCCACTCTCTTTCAATTCTCATGCGGCCCCCGTACAACGTATAAAATCCCAGTTGACATACGGCCTGTTTGTCAATGAGAGAAATAGGGTATAGCCCCGGTAAGTCATGACCTCGTGCGCTCTTAAGATCTCTGCTCCTTATTCTCGCTAGATAGGAGCGAGGTGTTACCTTCTGACCCAGATGCCGAACTTTTTCCAGTGAACTCAAGCAAATGGATCAAGTGATCGCTTGATACTCCGATGTCTTACCAAAAGGAAACATTGCTAGTCTATGTACTCAGCTCAAGAATCATTAGCTCGAAACCGCCGAGGTATCGATCAAATCCGTTACGTGAGAGGGGCCCTCGGCCTCGTATAGCTTTTATAAAGGCGTATCTCTTAAGCGGTAAGTAGAAGAAGTATGGGCGTGAGGCCGATGCTCAACGAATCCCCGTCAAAGTAGCTGACCTGGGGAATTGTTGCGTAAAGTAATGGTTCGTGATAGTCTTGTTACGAAGATATTAACACCACTGTCTAATATATATATATATATATACGTCGTACCTAAGATATTACAAGCCCACGCCCTACAGCCAACTCGGCCGATCTATCTCGTACCGCGTAATGGACACAAGAGTTATAGACGTCTCGATTTTAGGAGGAATAGCCTACTACTGGACCAAGGAGATTCCGGTCCCGTTAGAGCATGTTGGTAGGCGTCGAAAACTCAACTGTATTTTCATAATGTGCTGATAGTATGCATGTAACAAGTTTTGTATTAGAGAAACCGGTCGTTCTTCTTCTAATCCCTCTTCTAGATAGCCCGTGTATATGACGAATCGCATTCAAACCGTTTTATAGGTAATCCTCAGCATGCAATACACCATGCGTTCTCGAGTGGCCAGAGTATGACACTCAAACGATGCATCATGCTTTACCTTCCCTGTCACACACCTACAGTATAACCCAAGTATCCTGGGAGACGCTTACCTACCACTAGTGCTACTGGTAGGTAGGTACAAGTCGGTAGGAAGCGTCTGTAAAATCGAGCAGGTGCCTCCCAAGTCTAAGAATGCGCCTGCCCTGGGGAAGCATATCCGGAGAAGCCGCTGTTTCAGTTCCCTTCGTATGAGAAAGAGTCAATGAGGCAGGTATGATGAGTGCCGGTGAGTGAGATGGGCAGCTACGGCATCGACGCTTCTTCCCACTCGACATCTGGACACGATCAACCCGGGGTGGAAGTCTTGATTATCTCCGCCGTTTCACTGTACTACATTCTCTGTATCCATCAATAGAGAATGTGGGTTTGTTAAATCTCAGCTACATCGGGCTGCACTATCACGAAACCATCGGTCGAGCCCGGCTGAGTCTGTTACCGTGTTCCTTGTTCAGGTCACGATACCTACCTTCGCCTCCCATATCGATTGCCGGCCATGTTGCAACAACGTGGTGTAACCGGCACCGCCGGAGACTGTAGCACTATTAACGATGGCCACCCTTTTGTCACGTTTCCGACCTCACATCCGACTCCTAAAGATGCTTCCGAAGAGGAATGGAAGCCGTTCGACTTGATTCGGAAGCGCTCCGGGCCACATAACCTTACGCGTTCTGGATATGACGAAGATAGTATGTGTTGCATATTGTTTTGCCTTTCTTAGCTCGCTGACACCCATTACTAGAGTGTCGTAATGTTCTTGTCCGATTCTGCGCTCATATTCCGAGGAATTTCCAATACAAGGATGGCATACAGCAGGTTGTGCTCTGAGAGCCTTACAGTTCCGGAAGGGCTACTGACGACAACTAGATATTTCTCATTCTTAGGGATCACCTTGGGGATGAGAACCTAGATCTGGCCGGAGGAGTCTTGTATGAACTGATCGAAGTGGATTGCGAACATACGGATGACCCTGGGGCCGCTTTCCAGCGATGGAGGCATGATCATATGTACAGATATGTTAGTATTGCCTTGAAGCTTGACAAGAGTCATATCGAGAGCCTAACAGTGTGGCCTCCGTTTAGGCTGATCTTGAGCTACCACATATTCCTCACATGACAACAATCACTTCTTCCATTGTTCCCACGGACAAGCTTTCGCGCTGGCGAACAGAGCACGCCGATCGCTATCGCTTTGTTCTCTCCGACTCATCTCCCATGGGCCAGCGAGCGTATATGGATTTAAGCTGCATAAGAAACAAGAAGGTCTGGTTAATCGACCACACTCTGTTCGTGTCCACCCGGTCAGAGGGAACTCGCCCCGTACGCAGTCCGAACCCGAGGGAATTTCACGAAATGCAATGGAACCCCGAATATGGAGCATCTGGAAGATTGATAGATGAGCGCGAGTTTCCGATAGCATCCCCAGACCCGTCGAGCGATAACTCTCCGCCTGGGACTGCTGATACCTCCGAGAATCTCACTAGCCGGTCGCAGCGTCTGCGTCATTCACTCTCGAGCATGAGCATTATTGACAAATTTGTCCGTAAGCGCAAGCATAAAAAAGCGCTTGAAGTAGAAGGGAAAAGGCGAAGCTGGATGCCCAACACCTTTCTCTTCGATTCTAGCTCGTTACTGAGAGACAAACAAGCACAATGTGGCGTGATTTCCGTCCCATGGCCAGCAGATTGTCAGATTCCCAACGCGATATTTGCCAGAAAGTTTTTGATTGTTGACGATGGGGAGGCTTTACCCTCACACTTGCCAATATCTCAGATGCCAACTGCCGAATCTAAGGCCACGGAAACTATTGTAGAGGCTGCTAACACAGGGTTATTGAATCGGACCTCCGCATGGCTGTTTCGTGGCCCCTTTACGCCTCAGCTTGGTTTCGATGGCGGTCTCGATTATCAATGGAGCTCTCAAGATATTGGGCTAATACACAGGTTACCGCTTACCCCAGGACTCGACTCAGGCTACTCTCTGAGTCGTACCGGTCTTCTGGGATATGATACTCGTGCCAAAAGCCAGCATGGGTTGTCCAAAAGGAAGGGCATGCTTTTCGACTTTGAAAACGCCACCCAGATGAAGGCTAGTGCCTCCAGAAATGAAAATGTCGGTTATTCAGGCTCATCCGATTGGATGGGCGTGGCATTGTATGAGCATTTTCCTCAGTATGAATCGACCAGGTTGGCTGAGTCAGGTAGTGCGGCCGCCGATTTCCCTAGGAAGTTTACATCGGAAAGGTATTCAATACAGCTCTCAGCGAGCGTAGGTAGAAGATACTGACAGATGTTTAGACCCAATCAAAATCGTCCAGATACACCCCTCTTCGATAATATCGAGTTTACAGTCCAAACGGAGCATTATAATATATATAGTCCTGTCGCAAACCGACAAACAACAGTCATCGAGCGGCCAATTCATAATGAAACAGGTTCGTAGCCCTGAAGATCCTGCTTCCCACTTAGTCGCATTTCGACTCAAGTTGTGGATTCCCTTTTCTCTATATATGCCACCTGATAGTTCAAATGATGCTGTGCGTAGTTCACAATGCTAACACTTGCTGTCAAGGCTATACACAGGATGTACGCAACTATGTGGGAAGTCAGCTGGTGAGCCTCGTATTCCCTAACTATCTTGCCATTGATTCTACCTCCTGCATAGAACAAATGACATTATCTCCCATGCTAGTGCTTAAGTTGCCTACCTACGATTGACGTCACATGCTGCAGACGACCTTAGCGAATACGCACACCAACAACAATAGTAAGAGGAATCACATACACATTCAAGAAGGCCCCAGAGAGTTCCTATTGTCAAAACTACAGCAAGAGGCCCACGGTTCTCAAAATGATACCCCTAGCCCACGACAGGTATTTCATAAAGCAACAGGAGAGATACTTCGGCCTCTCAGGTACAATTCAAGTAGGGGTGGGGGTGTGACAAGAGACGATGGTGATTTATGGTAAATACATGCTAGGCATCTAAGGCAAGTGTTCGTCAGAGGTATTTGATATTCAATAC
Organism: Xylaria sp. MSU_SB201401; assembly: GCA_002288965.1. NCBI lineage: Eukaryota > Fungi > Ascomycota > Sordariomycetes > Xylariales > Xylariaceae > Xylaria > Xylaria sp. MSU_SB201401. The sequence goes on from NPFG01000456.1 coordinate 14,740, forward strand.
AAACTTCCGCCTCTAGTCAGGCAGCTATATTTTTCAAGATCAGAAAAACTTCTCTTTGAGCAGTGACTATTCTTTGCCTCGTTCTTTTGCCAGTTTCATCCTCCCTTTTCTTTCGCAACGCTGCACAAGTACGATATGGATCAGCTTCTGAACCTGAAGCGTAAGTACAGTATTTATTAAACTTCATCTCGAGGTTTTGTGATCTGCATTAGCTGATATTTGTTATAGGAACGGACAGGATCTGTAATCCCCTGATGTCCCTAGACCAGAGGCAAGAGATGATATTGAGGAGCTTACAGGTTCCTAGCGAGATATGCGGTAAGCTAGTGCATCTTATGCTCTAATAAAGATTGATTATAAGAACAGATATCCAACTTTGCTTACTATTTTACGAGCGAGAAGCTAATGGGATTCTACGAGCAGCCGAAGAAAATCAAAGTCGTATAGCAAACCGACGGTTTTCTGACGTCTTCCCACTTCAGATACCGAAAGATGTCGTTGGTATGTACACACATATTACCTCAGCACCCTCGTCTCCCAGGCAATCTCCCTCAGTTGGTCAAGAGATGTTTGCAAACACCGATATTGAATCAGCTGCGTTTTTTACTACGCTGATATGAGTTTTACAACGCACCTAGAAAACAACCGCCCAACAGAGACAGTCACCACGTGCTGTGGCAACGATCTTGATCAGAAATTAGGCATTTTCTACATTCAAGTACACCCTCCGCGTCTTGCCGTGTGTTTATTAACATATTAATCATAGTGTCTGCGCCTCCCACCGAGAAGGCGAATGCTTACCTCGGCAATCCATCCAGCATTACCTTTCCCCATTCAGTTGACAAGCAGAACGAGTTTGTTTCTTTGCGCCCCTCTATGAGTAGTGACTCGCCTCCGACCACACATTCACTGGCTAGTAATACTACCGAGTCACCTACAGATCAAAACTCCAGCATCAATCCAGCTCCTGCCGAGAACCCATTGGTAATTACAGAAGCCCATATGTCGTCTGAGCGCCCCAAATTGTATCCATATCATTATGTCGCTTCCTATGCTCCATGTCTTCCCTCCGCTGCGCCTTCTTGCCTCTCACGTGAAGACTCTGCGGCATCTTTGCTCTCTCTGGAGGCCAGAGACAGCTCTATTCGGATAGTCAGACCGAACTTGACGCTTTCACCTCCACATAAAGCTAAGGATCACGTCACCAAGAAGGAGGGCGAGCCAGTCAAATTGAACACTAGCGGAAAAGGGAGCGACTTTCAAGCTACGATGTAAGCCGTTACCCTTTTCAAGTACTCATAGTCCCGCGACATAAATACGCTTTGAGAATTGACTGAAGAACCAGGTACGGAAACGGAAACACGCGACACGGCCAGACAGGTCACACAAATCAAGAATCTTCATATAAACCCCGGGCAGTGGGCATACACACGCACTCACATTCGCGTTCCGAGTCTCAGCACAGCCAATCGTTCGACACACCAGAAGCCTATGGCTACACCCAGTCCTCGTCAACTTCAAAGTCCGATCGCTCTATTTGCGATGGCGCTCTACGGTCTGATTCTGCCGACCGTGGGCGCACAATGCACCGTCGATACGAGTTCATTGACAGCGACGACAAGGCCTGCCCAGTATTGTCTCCAGTCGAAGAAACCGCTAAGAAAGACAATGACCACAGTAATAGCACCAATATCAGAAATTTCGGGCACGAGAGTAACATTACCACTGTGACGGATTTAATGCAGCAATGTGCACAGCAACCGCCTCCCGAACTACCTGCGCCTCGAATTCACCGACAGAAAGAATCCACCGGAGATGTTGACGTCTCGGCCACACAACTTTCATTGCCTCAGCTCAAAGCGAAGCAACGCCCTCCCGCCCTTAATCTAAGGAACCCGGTTCATATTGGGATGGTAAGTCGGAATACCAACCGCTACCAAATTGAGCATACGGCGATCAAATCTTCGAAAGCAGAGCACTTCGATTCGTGTGATTCAGACGATAACACGTGCGTATATGATTATACTGAAGATTCGCCTACCATCGCCCCTCTGAATATTCCTAAACGCAACGACATAGGCGCCACCAACTCTCTTCAGGCTTATACTGAATGGAGAGAGAACTTGAAGCCAGTTCACACTGCGTCCCAAGGCTCGATTCGCATCATGGTGCCGACTCGGGAGGAAAATCCATTTGGACCCAAAATCCAGAATGGCGAGAATCAGCGTCAGGTTGCTGGTCCCTACACTGCTCAGCATACGCACACCCTCAACCATGTGCGTTCTCGAAGCACTCTGGGAATTAGAGAGGACAACAACAATGCCCGTTATCGGCAGTCATCCGGCGATTCTGGCTATACGGCAAGTGAGTATAGCACCGACTTGACCCCCGGTCAAGGGTCTGGTATAACGAGATCTGCTACGACGAAGGAAGGATCTTATCGGAACCGCCAACACGCAAACGGTGCCTTGGCTAAGGATACCACTAGTGGCGCCGTAATGAATAATGCACATCAGGTGAAAGATGTGGTACCTCCTTCACCATTCACACCCTTGACACCGTTCATCATGCGGGTGAGTGGTGCTCCAGCCGGCGTGGAGCAAGGGCCAAAGACGCTCTTTGGTGAACACGGCTGGCTTGAAGACACGGCGGCCTCAGAGTCTAGGAAGCCCAAGATGGAGAAGACGGGACGATTTATGGAAAGCCTCAAGCGAAGGGCACGCGAAATCGTAAGGCACACTTTCCCCAGACCGGTGGTCTCTGTTGCTAGAACAAACATGAAGTTAACTTGTACAGGCCGACAGCACATCGTTCAAGCCAACACGCCATGGCAGGGCCAGTTCCGTCAGCCACATCAACATCTCCCTCGACGCCCGCGAGCAAAGTCTACTGTACTGCGAGCTCGAGTACAACCTCAACACCGCACTGGACGCCTATTTCCGAACGCAGCTTAACACCGGCCGCCTCGAAGCCAGCAAGCTGAGTCGTATAGCGGATGCGTGGGCGCAGAAGGGCCGGCCGAGAGTCAGCGGCTTCCGCTACGATCTCGAGACGCAGGTCGATCTCGTCGCGGCGCATATCAACGACTTCCGCTTCTACGGACCGGTGCAGGCCGAGGGCCCGGCGGCCGTCGCTGGCTTGCTTCATGCTATGAAGACGAATGCGCGGTATATGCGCGTCCGCACGTTCTGTCAGCCGGATAGCGTCATTGCGAAACACGTCCTCGACTCGCAGAACTTGTTGCGGCTCCTTGGGTCCCCGGAACATCTGCAGCGGCCGCTCGAGGAAGTCGCGCAGTTCTTTAAAGTCGCTGTTGATAGGCGCAAGGCTTTGGCTGAGGCACCTCCTGGTCGTCAGGGAGGGGGTCGCGAGTTTAGTGAGGGGAGTAGTCGGGTTGTTAGTAATGGAAGTGGACAGCGCGTCCGTTTTCAGGATGATGGCCAGAGACGTGGTCCGCGTATTGAGATTCCGGATCGTAGTAAGTCGCGCACTGGTGTGAGGGATACTGGGATCGTGAGACCTCAGATTGTGAAGCCGTAGTTTTGCAGTCGGGTGTGGGATAAGTTACGCCAACTGCTCGCTATCGGTTACGCTGATGATATTGATCTCCAGCTTTCGGCTTTGCGTCTGGTTCTCAACACAATACGGCGCTCACTGCCGATATTCCTTTCCCTTTTCAGTATCTGATATTTCCTCCAGCTTCGAAATGCTTCGATCTGAGAGGCTCTGGCGACTGAAATCCCGGCCGGTCTTGCTAATGTCTATTTTGCAACTCTCTCTTCCACCGAAAACTCAAGATTCTGCCGTTTTGTGTACGCCGCTCAAGAGAGAATTATCTTGGTTTTATACGTTGCCGTTTTATCTGTCGAAGACTACGCTGTACCGTGGCCCTATTCGAACTCGGCGGACAAGGACCACTGATAGGGTGAAAAGCTTGGGCTGCATAGTTTGTTAGAGTACTCATTTCTTTTACTTCTGCTTCGTTTTTTTTGTTCCTTCTCAGACACATCGTCGGCTAGTTACTTAATTGTGTAATGAGGAGACTTGGCCTCGGGCTCGCTGCCTTTCTGTTTTCGTCATTTCGCAGGCTTGGAGGGAAGGAAAAGCTGGGGATCGGATGAGCTCTGTTGGACTTTGTTGAAATTTTTGTCTGATGACCGCCATATAGTGGTCATAGTCTGATTTGGGGAGTGAGTGAGTCAAAGACATGCGGCGTTTCTTGGGGGAGAAAAGGCACAAGATAAAATTGGAGGGAAAAGCCAAGGTCAAGCTGTTTGTTCACTTGGAGCATAGCCCCGTGTATAATGTCATTGAATGCGGTGTGTGATAACGAGTTAATAAAACTAAATGATTCACATCGTGGAGTCTGATACTAATTGACTGATCGATCGATTCCCGATGGTTTCTCGCCGTCGCTAGTTTTGGTGGTGATACCTCCTCATAACATACCTGCTGTTACAATGTATCATAGACGTCCATTATGAGACCCCCCACACCGTGATATGTATCTATTGCGTCTCCGCCCAAGGCAGATCTGGATACCAGTACGTTTTGCCCAGAAACACCTGGCATTACCGCATTAGTTGGGGGTGACATCATACCACATCGCAACCCACCAATGCGCGATAACTCAGGGCAACGAGCGTCGAGATAGCCGGTGCCTTCCCCCCGCTCAAAGTATCCTTCGTCTGTGGTCCCTTTGGGCCGCACGATGCAGGTCTGTTGCTACAGTGCCTGCATTAGTACCAATAGGGACGAGGTGTTCTGCCTATCTGCCCCTGGCACTTTGGAGTTTTGGAGTTCAGTATTGGCGATTATTAGTTCGCGGGCGTGGGGTTACTTCATCATACATACATACCTACCTACCTATCTACCTACCGTGAGACTGCGGGAGAATTGGAGGCAAAGGTTTGGTTGGGGGTAAGCAGATGGGATGTCATGGTATTAACATGAAGTTGGGGGCTGCTCGTTTCCCATTCCTTTTAAATTCTATCGTCTCTTCTACCTCTCTTCCGTTCGTATCCGTCTAGATACCACTTGGCCTTCTTGTCCACGTGCTGCGCCACCATTATGAATGCGTACTCACTTGGTACAGAGTATTGATTTAATACGACGACAGTCGTAACAAGCAGTCTTGGTAGCATCAGAAGAGTGGAAACGCTGCGGCAGGCGGAGGCTAAGACACTTTCGGGATCACGCCTGCGGGAAACATCCCATCAGTCATCAGTCATCTCCTCTCTCTCTCTCTCTCACCACAAACGCTCAAAGTCACAAGGGCTGACAGGTCACCCCACCATTCCTGAGGGCAAACCTGTGTCTCCTGTCTCGAGCGCCATATAAAGCAATCAATTACAAGCAAATACCTTGTGCTTCCCTCGTCCTCTTGCGATATTTTTTCTAAAATTTCTAGAAAGAAATCGTTTTTTATTTCGTTATTCACATTCACATAAAGAGGGGGGGAAACATGTCACGATACGACGACGGGCGTACTCCCCGCGGCCATGCCGCAGACTATTACACATACTCGGCGGGCGGGGCCTCGGCTCCTCCGCCTTACCCTCGTGTCCCGAGTCCGGGCCACACAACCTACGATGGAAAGCCTCCGCTACGGCTGACGTACGAGCCGCAAGATGCAATTATACGACACGGTCGCGCTCGCGGCCGAGATCCCTGGCGCCGCCCACAGACTCACCACGCAATCGGACGAGAGAGAGGAGATATGACGGCGATGATGATGGTGGTGGTGGTTCGGACGACGGCAAAGTGCGCTCGCCCATCGACAAGGCGAAGCGGTTGCTCGACAACACCTTCACGGACTCGACGACAGGGTTGGGCGTCGGGGTATTAGGTGCCCTCGTCGGCGGGCTCGCGGCGCGGGAAGCGGTTGATTTGACGAGCAATCGCGACAAGACGCATAAGAGCGGTCCCATCGACGACGCGGAGCACAAGCGTAACCAGCTCATCGGCACCGTCGTCGGGGCCGCTGTCGGCGCGCTCGGGGCAAATGCCGTCGAGAAACGCATCGAGGTGCGGCGTGCGCGCGACGAGGTCGAGCAGAGGAAGTGGGAGCGCAAGTGGAAAAGGCCTGAAGGCGAGCCTGTTGAAGTACTGGAGAAGATCGATGTCGTTGCAAGACCGCGGAGTAGGGCATATGATCGTAGTCGGGAGAGGGATGGGGGGAGGGATAGGGATAGGAGTAGGGGTATAGAGGATGATTGGGATGTCTGGGATAAAGTCGAGCGTGGGAGTGCGAGTGGAGGTGGAGGTGGAGGTGGGAGGGATGGACGGAGTGCTAGTCGACGGGGTGTCTCGCGCGAGGTCGATACCGGAGTGCGCAGTTGGAAGAATGTGGAGGATTGGTTACTGTTGGATGAGAGCGATGATGGGAGGAGGCATCGGAGTCGCGATTCGTATCGGCATTAGTCGAAGGGTTGAGTTGCGCGGTTTGCTGTATGTGTGGGACCCCGTGCATTGAGAATATATTTTTCTAAAGGTATTGGCATGATGTTTGGTGTTGAGGAGCCTGTTTAATGTTAAGATAGAGCGTGATGATGATGATATGTATTTCCGAGCTATCTCATTATTGGGTTCACTACCTGCAAGTACCTAGGTGTAAGGTATATACATACAGTGGATATGAATTATCATTCGGGGGAACGCCCACTGTTTTCTCTTCACTTCTATCTCGAGCCCATTTGCCGACAAGCTCAATAATTCTTGTATTCCTCTAGGTAGGTAGGTAGGCGCCTACTTATTCTATGCTTGATGTGCTTGTAACTCAAGTCCCGACTTTGGTGTAAGCTGTACACATTGCTCGACCCATTCATAACCACACAGTGTAGCTGAAATAATCAGTCCAAGGAAATGTTGAAGTAAATACCGTTCATGATGAGTTGTTTACAATGAGACGCAGTTTTCTGAGCATGAATTGATATATAGCGTATGGTATCTCTTAAGAGATATAAGAGATACCTTACTTACGATGTACCTAGGTACCTACCTGGTCTGATTGTAAAACCCCCACTCCTGAGCATCTGCAAAGCTTTAGCCTGTGGCAGCTACTGTAGCCTCAAGGTAGGTACATGCTAGGGGTGGAGTCTGGCTGCTCCCCTGGCTCGGAAAGCAATACCTAGGTTAGGTAGGCTAGGAGGTAGGTACCTACTCACGTAACACTCTCACGACGGCAACTAACACTTACTGATGATGAAAGACATGTCGATACAATAGACATCTCAGACACGCTGGTGTACCCGGACAAAATTATCTGATATTTAGTTCCGGACTTGGTGTCTGTGCTCCCACGTACAAGCTACCCCGGCAGCTCAAAGTGGTGTCTTTCTTTTTTGCATGGGTCTTCCTTTTCTCCTGCTTGTTAAGTAAACAAGATATAGAAACCTTCAATGCAGGCGCCTATCACCCTCACTCTCCACTGCTTTCGATCAGTCACATTCATGCACTACTATCGGCATAGCTGAAGGGCCCAGCCAAGATTATGTGAATAAACAAAGACGCGAGGGGCTTATGACTGAGCGTCCTCTCTCAAACACCTTCAACTGATTGACCTCACTCACCCTCTCATCCTCTCATCTTCACCACAAGTACCCGTCATCACCATCACTGAGACATTCACCTATACCCTTCCCACAAAATCACGCTGCGTCTGCACTGAACCGGTTTAAGCCATGGGGTCTAACGTTAGTATCAACAACATGTCCGAGGACCCTTCATCTTCTACCTCCCCACAGCAAGACGATGACGACGAGGACAACCTCTCGATCACTTCTACCGTCGTCGGGGATAATGACGAGGAGAAAGAATGGGAAGTCGACGATATCTTGGCAGAGCGACCAGACCCCGATAATCCTAACGCCTCGCAATACCTCATCAAATGGGAGGGCTTTCCGCTGGAAGACTGTACTTGGGAGCCCGTGGAGAATCTTGGGGATGGTCTCCTTGATAAATGGGAGGAGAACAAGGCCGAGGTCGCTGCAGGAACCCGTGAGGTGTTCGACCTAACGACCTTTGAAGCTGCATGCGCGGGGCGAGCCCAGAGACACAGAAGGCGTAATGCTAAACGCCAGAGACTCGGTTTGCAGCTGACGCCGCCGTTCCCGCCTGGATATCATGATGTTACACCTACTATCTCACCTGTTGACCAGGATTCGCTCTCTTCTAGTGAGGCAGCAGAAGAAGCGGACGAGATCGACCCAGCAACGATCCCATCTCCAAAGACCAAAGCTACAGCGAGCACGTCAGCTCCGCTAACAACGCAGAAGCCTGCGTCGACAAGTACACGAGTCCCCAAACAAAAGACATTCACTGGAATTCCCTCTCCTACTCATGCTGCCCCGAAAGATAAAGGTAAATCGAAGATTTCAGAGAAGGACCGTAGTCAAAGGCCACCCGGCTTGCCCCCGAAGCCGCCCGCGAAGCACCCTGAATCAAAGGTGACCAATACTTTCCCTATTCGCAAAGGGAGCAACGGCACCATGACAGGCTATCAAGGTACAGCCGGGAGAAGCAGTGTCTTTAAGCCTCCTGTCCTCAAAACGTCTGCCCAAGGTGTTCCTACCACCATCACCAAGCCCGTATCAACTACTACCAAGATTTCATCTACTCCGTTGTCTAAGCCATCCAATGAAGTCAAGCGTCTTACTGCCACTAGAACTAGGCAGTTGCCAGCCTCTTCGGCAGCCACAAATGTATTTGCAGGGGGCAAGCAACGCAAGAAGCGAGCCAATCTGGCCGAGTCGATGGCCGATCCTTCTAAAGCACCTAAGGCTTTCTCTAATATGCGTTTGGTGAACCTTGCGAAGAAAAGAGGAATCGAGAAGGGTGATGCAGCCGGTTCTCTGTCTTCGATACCCAGTGCATTCATTATCAATAATGACAAGCCGAAACCAAGGAAGCCTAGTCTCGTCTCCCCGAGCACGGTTTCACCAAAAGGCCAGGAGATATTCCACTCACCTATCGCGCCTTCGGAAACTGCTTCTGAGCCTCAATTAGATGATGAGCACAAGCAGCAAGGAGACGCAGTGGAAGCACCCCCTTCGAAGCGTAGAAAATCTGTCCGCTTCACTGGAGAGGACAATGAGCAATTGGCTGATACTATGAATGAACTATTCGGATCCACTCCCACGAACGACGATTCCATAGCTCCAGACATGGCAAAGTCCACGGATGTGGGAACGATGGAACAGGGTCCTTCCAGGAAAGTCTCTTTAGCAAGGTATCAAGAAAGAGGGTTAACACAGACAGTCGAGAAGCTCGTCAAGTTTGGAAAAGGAGAGGCTATCATGGCCAGTTTTAGTGGCATTCCTCGACAGACCACCATCTGGTTGTCCGAATTTAGGGCTGAGGAAACTCTCCGGTTCGCGTCCACATGCACGTCGTTTCATTTCTCTCAACAGAAAGCTCAGTTAATCAAGGAGAGGCTTTCAACTGGTACAATCGAAGCTACTTCACCGAAACATGCCAGAGCCCTGCGGAACGTAGCAGAATCTCTGCGACGAGGGTCATGTGGATTGCATCTAATTGCGCCCGAGTATTCAATCCTGATTTACCCGACTCATTGCAATGGCTGGGACTGGCTTGATGCGGATGAATCCAAGGATGACACCCTACTGCGGTATCTCATTTTTCTATCTACAGTCCCATCCCAAGCCTATCCTCCTGAGCTTCACGAGGAGCCCATAACGACGAACCCGAGCAGAGAAAATGACCTAAAACTTATAGAGACATTAACAAAACTTGACTTTACCAAACTATCTCCCCAAGACCAAAAATTAGTAGATAGGCAATCCTATATGTTACTGTTTCCATTGAAGGCGCAGCAACTACAAGGTGCAATTCTTGCCTGGCTTAGTAAGTACGTCTATGGGGCGGATTATTCATAGATACTGACAATGGAAAGGGTCACGCCAACCAGGTCGTCCCATCTTCACGATTGATCAGCCAGACGGTTGGCATTCATTTCATGAAGCCGTGCATGCCGGTGGCGGGGGTACAATAATTTTCCACGCAAAGTTTACTCTATGGGAACTGGAGAAGATTCCAAGTATCTGGCGAATGCTTGAAGGCCAGAAGTATACGTTCTGGCATATGGATACTGGAGAACACAAGCGACCTCAATATCCATCCAAGCTGGACGCTGTTAGCGTGCCAGGGACGCTTCGACTGACGCGGTTGTTCCCCTATGGTCGGGCATTCTTAATCACACCGAGTTTCGTTATCACGGAACCGGCCAAGCTCTGTGCTTTTTTGAAGTGGTTCCTATGTTACGGCGCGAATCCAGGTCACATAATCGTGACTTGCCACAATTTTCCTCGGTTTCTTAGGAATATTGCAGAAGAGAAGACAGCAGAACGCAACACATTGAAGAAATTGAACCCTGGTAATGAACATGCGGATATCTTTCTTAAAAGTGCCCACCGGAGTGAGCAAGATATCGAGGATCATTTCTATGCGCTGCAGCTGTTACAGCAGATAATGGACTCCCTCGGCGATGAAGAAACCAGTGAAGGCAAGTGCTCCCCTCCTCCACCTAACACGTTGTTTTCTGTAGGAGGTACTGACGAACACTTTTCCAGATGTTCGTAAAATACATTGGCTTAGCGAATTTATTGATCCAAGTGACGAACAGAGCCTGGTCAACGCATTCTGTTGGTGGACCCAACTTAAATGCGATCGGTTCCGGAGGTTCTACGTTCTCGGCTCCGACCCGAAGCATAAGTCGGGGGCATATCGCTACATCGAAATCCCGAGATATTTTGATACAGAAAGCAGTAATCCGGATATAGCAAATGTCTTATTTCAACGTCGTTCACTAGCATTAGAACTTCGAGAGGCCGGTGGACGTAGTGTCGAGAGTAATATTGCCTGGCCTACGGATGAAGTTGCTGGCAAAAAGTCTATTTGCGAGTCTTCGTTCCGAGATCCGAGTCCCTTGTTGCTTTCTGATGACGCACACGAACTTCAACGGTGGGTTGACATTCATAGACGGAATACAAGTTACAACTGGGCTGAGCTCCATCAAAAGCCCGTGGCCTGGAAAGATCAGAATATGGCTGAGCAATTTGGAGATGGTGACAGTTACAAGAGCTGTTTCGATACTTTTAGTAGCTGGTTCAAGGCAGCGCCGGAGTTCTCTTCAAGGCGTAATACATGGTACGGCCTCTTCTACACTATCAGTGACACTTGGGACGAGTTTATGCCCAAACACAAATACAAACGACACCCATGGATTGGTATTTATCGCCCCAAAAACCCCCATTTTATGAAGAAGCCAGGAGGGTTCGCTAAGATCGAGCTCTTCATCTGGGACCTGGCGGCGGCGAACAGGGAGAAAACGGAGCATCCCTTACTCGACATGCAGTGTCAACTGGTGAATTCCGTCCAAGACAGCGTTGCAGAGCGTTATCCCGGGTGTATCCTGTCAGAAGTTTGGTATAGCAGCGGTACTAAGCTTGAGATCGGCCCAAATGATAACCCTTTAACTACGACATGTAGGAGGATCCAGGAGATGTTTGAGAACGGCAGAGAGTGGCTACCACCTCATGATAAGCTCTTGCACACCAAATGGACTCTTCTCGATCCGCGACTGTGGACCAAAGGCATGTCGCCCGCGACTTTAAGACCGTTGAGGATCAAGGCTTCAGAGCTGGCTCCTGAGCGAATCCCGCAGACTGAGGAGGACAAGAACAAGCCTAAAAGGATGGTTTGGCATCCCGTTCATAGGGGAAGCAAGCGCCCGACCAAGTGCCTCAATCGACTCTATGAAGCATGCTTAAGGGCCCGACTCAAGGACCCAAAGTGCAGCCGTATACAGCACTGGTACCGCCCTACCCAGGACTGGTGGGCAGAACAGGTGGAGGAAGGTCGAGGCTATGGTTATATCTGCGTTGATTCAGGAGCGAAAATCGTCGAGACGCTTCGTGAAAAGAAACGGGGATGAGATAGTTGTTAACTTGTTGCTCAAATAAGTCATCATCTTACCAATGTTGTAAGTAGATGTTTGTTCTGTGTCGATTGCACTGCTACAAGCCTCGAAGCACGGCGAAGGGAGCATTATGTGTATGGTAGTGGCTTCTTGTCACTTAGGTAATTGAGCGCGAGTTGCGCAATAATAAAATCCAATAATACCCTTGTCTCGAGCCTCCTGCATCCAGTACATGAAAGGGTTTGACCACGATATTCTACTAGCATGTCTCAGTGTACACGTCCATTATGAGAGCTTCAACTCGAAAGATATGCACATCCGCAGGTTTAACAGCCGCGGTCATGTACGTCCATCTGTATAAGAGGGACTTCAAGTCCGAATGCGAATGCGTAGGTACAGATAAATACAAGCACGTGATTGAGAATTTGACCATCTGTGAGGAGGCAGGCATCTCAAACGAGGCGCAGGTGTTGTGTGCACGCGAGAAGCCCAGCCACGGAAAGAACGCAGTGGATGTACGTAGGTCTACGTACCGCTACCATCCAGGTAATTGCCATGTGCTGCGCAGTACTCGTACATGCGCGATTGTACTACGGTACCCCCTAGTGAATCCGTACGGTGGCCCATAGCGGTCACTAGGTCAAAACCTAACCTGCCCCGCTTAGCGCTTTCTCACACACACCTGCCGTAAACAACTAAATCCTCGGCATAGATTTTTTACCTACACTGCTACCTTTTCTACCGCGCTATGCAAATAATCTCTATCTTTAATTAGTTAGCAATTTGCATCACTGTTTCACATATTCCTGGTAGGCGCTTTTTAGCGCTAAACTATTTCAGATTTGATTATACTCAATTAACTACTTTAAGATCTTCTACTATACCAGCTACGCATTTAGGCTTAAAAGGTTGGCAGGTATATAACAATAGCTTCTTTTTATTTGTTTTATATATTATAGATTTTTATAAGTAGTAAATAAAAGGTTTTATTTTTATTTATTACTAGTTAAGATTTTTTATTATTATACCTTTTTAATTACTTAGATTTTACTATAGTTTTTCTACTTTGCTTAGTTTATTATTACCTTATCTAGTTTATTATTACTTTACCTAATTTATTATTACTTTGCCTAGCTTATTATTACCTTGTTTAGTTTATTATTACTTCTCCTAGTTTATTTTCGCTTTACTACTTTATATATTTAAGTATAATCCTTAATTATTGCTAGCATAAGATTTAAATAAATTAAAGATCTTAGCTTTAAATAATAATACTTAGCCTAACCTTTAACCTTTTAATTTAAAAATCTTATTACTAAACCTCTCCTATTAAAAATATAACTACAACTTTTATAAAAAAGCCTTTAAGTCTTTAGTTTAATAAGTTTTTCTGCTTTTAAAGCCTAAAGCTATTATCTACTATTTATTAAATCCTAATATTAATAATTCTTTAAATCTATTATTATAACTATCTACTAAAAATATTTAAGCTAAGCCTAAAGCTAAAATACTAGTTTTAATAAGTCCTAGTTCTTCTACCTAGTATTTTATAACTAAAATCCTATAGCTTAGTTGCTAAATACTATTTAGCTTAAAAACAAATAGCTAATAACTTTTTTAATCAATTAGGTTTTATTTATTATAATAGCTAATACTTTAGATTTATTAATATTAAATACTAAAAGTTGTCCTCTTATTAGAAAACCTATTATATTTAAGTTAAACTACTAGATGTATAAAGAGTAAGTATTTGCTAGTTTATTAGTTATAGTAGGTAGTAAATAGGAAAATATAATAGGTTTAGATGTGCAAACTTAGTTTATTTTAAACATATTTAAATAATTTAAATATTTATAAATTCTTAATATTATTAAAGCAAATTAAATAAGTTATTTTCTATTTAATTAATTTAATAATACTAATATTAATTTAATTAGTATTTTGCCTATTTAATTATATTAAAAGATATTCTTATTAGTAGTTAAATAGTTTATACTCCTTTTAAATTTAACTACTAAAAGTAATAAAAAGCTTTAGTATTATATCTTTTTAAATAAAGTATAAAAGGATTACTATATTAATAATATAAACATCTAAAATTAAGTAGCCTATTTGCAAAGTATATTATTATTAAGCTAGACAAGTTTAAAAGTGCTTACCTATATTATGCTTTTTCTAATTATATTATAAGATGCTCTAATTACTAAAATATATATTAATAATATTTAATTAAGCTTATTTAAATACTAATAAATAATTTTAAGTTTTAAAAAGAAGTAGGCTAAAAAGTAAATTGTAAAAGAGAATTAGATTACTTATCCTACTAAAGAAGATATTTAATAAGCTAAGCTATAAAAATTTAAAAAATAGCGTATTTAAATAAAAATAAAGCAGAAAATCTATATAGTAAAGTAGAATCTAGTAATTAAAGAGGCTTACATTCTATAAAAAAAGAGAGCTACATAAAAAGTAAGAGAAATATAATTTAGTAAAAAAAAGCCAATAGTAATTAAAAATAGTAGAGGTTATAAAATTTAAAAATTTTAAAAAAATAGAATTAGGTAAATAAGAAAGCTGTAAAACAAATAAATTACATTATATTAAATAATATAAAATAATAAAAAAGTAATTAAAAATATTATATAAATTAAATAAAATAATAAAAAATAAGTAGTAAAGTTAAATAAGAAAAATATAAAAAGAAAAATAAAAGGCAAAAATAAAAAAGAAAAATATAAATAAACAAAGGTAATATTAGTTAATTATTATTAACTTACTATTAGCAAGGCTAACTTACCACTAGTAAAGCCGACTTACCGCTAGTAAGGCCGACTTACTGCTAGCAAGGCCGACTTACCGCTAGTAAGACCAACTCACCGCTATTAATGGCGACTCACCGCTGCTAAAGTAGCTAGACAGCTAATAAGGCCGACTAAACGGTGTAAAAGAAAACAAAGGGTTAGTAGGGCTAAAAGGGAGTAGTAAATAATAATAGACATTAATAAGGGCTATATATAATCAAGGCTATAAGGTAAATAGTATATAGTAACAATAAAGCAACTTTATAGTAGTTCTTATTTAAATAAGCTTAATAATAATTTATAACGCTCAATTAATAGTAAAAAGCAAAAAGATATAATAATTTTATATAATATAAAGTTTAAAACTAAATAAAGTTTTATAAAATAAAAGATTATTTATTATAAAAAAAGTAAAAGATTTATAAGCTATAAAAAATATTATTATATTTAAAAATTAAAAATCCTTTTAAAATAGTTATTATATAAAGAGGAAAGAGATGCGCGCCTAGCGTTATAAAGCTTATAGTAAACCTATTA
>NPFG01000457.1:0-29965 GCA_002288965.1 Xylaria sp. MSU_SB201401
ATTAATAAATATATAATATTTATATTAAGCTTTATTTTATAGTAAAACCCTAGTTATAATATTATATATAAAGTAATATATAAAATCTTATATAATTTATTAAGCTAATTAGATATAGCTTAGTGGTAAGGTTTATATAGTAATTTTTATTATTTAATTTCGAATTTAATAGTTTTTTTTATTTATTTTTACAATTTTTTATTAATAAAGTTATTATAAGGTTTAATTATATAAGAATTTTAAAATAATACGTGAAAAAAAGTGATCCGGCCAATTAGGAGATGCGTTACGCTAATTTTCCTTTTAGTATATATAATTAGTAGCTTAGCTACCTCTATTAGCTACTATACTGCTATATTGCGCTTATGTAATAAACAGCGTACCTGATTGCTGGTCTAAGTGCTCGTTTTCCCCTAAGTACTATTGTCACTAAATCTAATAGTTTATGTTCCCCCCTGCACTCGACAGATTGGCCTCTGCCCTGCCCTTGAACTGGTATCTTTCGTCTTCATAGGTATTTCCGACTCCGTCTCTCTGTCTGCTCACCCTGTATACGTATTTAATTCTCGGTTATCCCGTAGTTAGGATAAACTAACCAACCAGGATCCGCGTGCTCATATACTTTTACACCAATCATTTTGCACACATCTTCGTCGGCAAACTTGCAGTAACGGCGGCGTGTTCAATAGTAGCTCCTTGACACACAACTACATCATAGAAGCGGCGCATCAACGAAATCGAGATCGGGAGGCCCTGCGCATCTCGTCATAGAGCAGGGTCGATCGAGCAATCCAGTGCCTCGGTATCTTGACCCTTCTTTTGGTAGCATCCCCTACTGCCTAATCCAGCCAACTCACTCTACGTAAGCTATCCACCTCGTTTCCAGTGAAGTATCCAGTAAGCTGGATCCGATCTTTTTCTGGTGTTCTTGGATTTCGCTAATGAAGATCGCTCGTTAGCCCATCTTGGCTTTGGAGCGTGGCCAAGAACGCCATCTCATTAGACTTTACCATTCTATAGGTACCCTAAGTCCGAATCTGGTAAGACAGGAGTCTCCAATCTGGGGCTGAGACCTTCTTGGGCTGGTCCAGCCTCTAGTTCATGCTTATGGGTCGCGTCATTCACGTCGCAGTAGGTGTAGCTCTACGCTTGTCGTGGTGTAGTGTAGCAATAAAGTACGATTAGCTTGGGAAAATCCTTCATCGTGGCCTGTGGCGCTAGGACAATACCGTATTGTATTAAATATCCGTAGCATCTTCGCCTGAGAATGCCGTTCAACTCGAAATGTTTGGTCTGCGGGCCATATCCTCTCTACCAACATGCGTTTCGCCAGCATTGTTGGCTGCGTCCTCCCGCTCGCCCTGGCGGAGACGCTGGTGATTCCACAAGTCGATGATGCTGTTAAGCTGCAATTAGCCCAGTTCAGCGATTATTATGCTGATGCGTATGCGATTAACAACACAGTCGAGTCCAGAGAAGAAGCCCTGCCACTTCCAGAGAGCCGAGGTCTCGAGGGACGTGCCGCCACCGTCTATTGGTACGAGGCAATAACGAAGAGAGGCATTTCGGCATTCAATAATAACCCTACGACATACAAGATCTACCGAAATGTGAAGGACTATGGCGCCGTAGGGTACGGATCATCCTCAACTCTTAAAATGTGATGTGGCTAACACAGAGCAGAGACGGAATACACGATGATACAGCTGCGATCCAAAGCGCTATCGATGACGGAAACAGATGCAATACACTTCTTTGCTCGTCGAGCAGTACGACTAACGCAGTTGTTTATTTCCCTGCCGGAACATACAAGGTTTCCTCGTCTATCATCCTGTTGTACGCAACGAACTTGATTGGGGACCCTCTCAACCCTCCTACTTTGCAAGCAACGGCCGGACTCTCTGGATTTGGAGTCATCGATGGCGCCCAGTATCAACCTGGCGGTATCCTGGCTTACGGCGCCACCAATATCTTCTGGCGACAGATCAGGAACTTCATCATCGACATGACCGCTATCCCTCCTAAGACTTCCGCCACCGGAATCCATTGGCCAACGGCGCAGGCTACAAGCTTGGAGAACATCGTGTTCCTGATGGACAAGCACAAGGGTACTCAACACCAGGGATTGTTCATCGAGCAAGGGTCTGGAGGTTTTATGAGCAATCTCCAGTTCTACGGAGGTAAATACGGCGCCGTCTTCGGGAACCAGCAATTCACCGTCCGCAACCTTAGGTTCTACGACGCAGTTACCGCCATTTCCCAGATCTGGAACTGGGGCTGGACGTATCAAGAGATCTACGTTCAAAACTGCACCGTCGGCCTCGACATGGCGACGCGAGATGAAGGCCAGAAAGAGGTCGTGGGCTCGGCGGTTTTCTTTGACAGCTTCTTCACTGACGTGCAAATCGCCTTCAACGTATCCAAAAGCTCGAACTCAGAGCCCAGCACGGGCGGTAGTCTCGCTATTGAAAATGTCCAGCTTACCGATGTTGACACCGCTATTCAATACGGACCGACCAGGCGCACTCTTCTCGCTGGGGCGACCTCTAAGGTTATCCAGAGCTGGGTCACCGGGAATGTCTACCGCCCTCATGGGCCCAACAAGCTTGCTACAACTCAAACACCATTCAGCCGCCCCGTTGAGCTCACCCTCAACAATAGGTTCTATTCGCGAGCCAAGCCTACCTATTCGGTGTATCGTGTTTCGGATATCGCCTCGGTGAGAGCCGGAGGTGCTAAAGGCGATGGAAAGTCGGATGACACCGCGGTACTGCAGTCAGTTATCAACGCTGCTGCTGCCGCAAACAAGGTTGTATTTTTTGATGCGGGTACCTATATCGTCACCTCGACGCTTCTTATCCCGAAGAACAGCAAAATCATCGGAGAGGCTTACCCCGTAATAATGTCGAGCGGCTCTTATTTCAACGATGTCAATTCTCCAAAGCCAGTTGTGCAAGTTGGTAAGCCGGGAGATGTTGGCATCGTGGAATGGAGTGATATGATCGTGTCCACACATGGTGCACAGGTTAGTCCTTTTCAAAAAATTTTCTCGATCTCGCTCAAAGTAATCAGGTCCCATTTACTTCACTTCATGGTTCTGGCCCTATACCGTTATATCGCCGGTATTTGCCACATACTAATATCATATCGTCAATAGGCCGGTGCTATCCTTATCCAGTGGAATCTTGGCGGGTATACGGGATCACCGTCCGGGATGTGGGATGGTGAGTAACTTCTAGATGACTCTATTCGAATTCTATTGTGCCTAGGTATCTGCGAAAGGAGCAAGTCATACAAAGAGATTACTGACCCGGATCATTGTAGTACACACACGAATAGGGGGTACCAAGGGATCGCAGCTCACATACGCGGAATGTCCCGCAACGCCATCATCAACAAAAATCAATTACAACTGCAGATCAGGCCACACCGCCATGCACATTACGTCCTCGGCCAACAATTTGTATCTAGAGAACGTGTGGCTTTGGACCGCTGACCACGACGTGGATGACCAACAGCTGCGCCAAATCACGGTCTACGCGGGGCGCGGCATGCTCGTCGAGTCTCAAGCCGGAAATATTTTGCTCATGGGTACCTCTGTAGAGCACCATGTTCGCTACCAATATCAGTTCCGCAACACGAAGAATATCTACGCTGGCCAGATCCAGACAGAAACCCCTTACTACCAACCTAACCCGTCCGCGCGGTCTCCCTTCCCGCTCGTTTCCTCTGATCCCAACTTCGATCTCTCGTGCCCCAAAGCAACTGCAGCATCTAACTGTGCTGAGGCATGGGGTCTCGTAGTTAAGAACAGCAAGAACGTGCTCGTTTATGGTGCTGGGTAAGTTTCCCTGCCTTTTAGACGCGATTATTCCTTCGCGTAATAGAAAACTGATAAGCTTATTGAAACACTTACAGGCTCTACTCGTTCTTTAGCAACCAAGCTACCGCCTGCTCAGCCGTCGGCGCAAGCACCCTTTGCCAGCAAGGTATGGTGCTCTATGATACTGTTTCGACCAACTTCCAGATGTACGGTGTGAACACAGTTGGTGCGTACGGTATGATCTACAAGGACACACTCAGGATGGCGACGTATAACTACAACCAAAACGTCTTCCCGAGTACTATCATATCCTTCGATAATGCTGCATAGAAATGTATATAAGATGCCCCGTGTATTATAGAATAAAATCCGGGCTGTGGTAAGAAGGTTATTATACCAAATAATTAGAACCCTCTCGACCAACCGCCCTACTTAAACAGAATAATTGTACACTGAGCTTGACAACAGTAGCCGATATTTCTAGGCTAATAAAACTAAGAAACAGATTCCTATTACAATTAGAAGGAAGCCAAGCCGCTACCCTCTACACACTTCGCAGGCACTTTTGCGGTAACGAACGGGAACTTTTGAGAAAAGTTCCAGTGTTAGCTAGGAAACACCGAGATCGCCCTATGCTTTTGTTCTTGGCTTTGTATTTTATCTCTTTTTTCTTTTCTTCTTTCAGAGGGAATGTGATACCTAAATTTATAATGCAGTCGCTGGATATTATAGGAGCTTGTCGAATCGCCAGCATCTTTACCTCGTATAATCACATTTCCCCCTATTTCAGTCATCTTTTAGATTCGCTTCCTCCCTCTTTATTGTACTTGCTCCGATGACATCCCCGGCCGCGGTTCTGTTTTCATCTAAAGAGCTGGAACATGAGGAAGGGTAATCGGCACCATCGAAATTGCGGTGTAACTTAACGTATACCCGGTAGAAATCCATTATGTTTTTCCAAATATGCGAAACCTTAGAAAACAGTCCAGATCTCTCTTGTTTACTTGTCGACGATGGAGTGGCGTCGGCGATCTTGGACTCTGACAGATTATTGCTGTACTCTTCGTGAGATAGATCTCTGTCTTCAACGAACTTCGTGATCACCACGCCGCGCAGGTATTGTACCTGGTGCTTTGAGAAATACTCGTCCCAGTTCCCACCGTTTGAGATATGCTTCTCCCGGTCCCGACTTCTTGTGGGCCAACGCGTGAGCCGCGGCCGTCCCTGTGAATTTCTTGGCTCTTCAAAGGCGTGTCGAGCCTATACATTGGATTAGCGCCCCACGAACATGCTTTGATCGTTGCGGATTTTTCGAGGAGCGAAAGGTATACTGACACTGTTGCAATCGTCATCCATCTCTATTGTCTCGTTTTCGATCTTCCCGCAAAGGCTGTCATCTTCTTTTTCCTGTTCTTCCTCTTCAGTTGGGGCATACTTGTTGGTGTTATATTTGAGTAGGCGACGGCGATAAGCGGCTCGAGCGATATGAAGCCGTAGCTCGTCCGTTGCGTGAGTGATTTCAGGATCCCAAGAGGTATATTCTCCCTGTGGAAGAGACATAGCGGGTAGTCGTTGTTCTCCAGCTGGGTTATAGGAACATTGAATTGAGGATGAGGGAAGAACGTGGCAGCGGGAGGGCGGAAGGACAAACCCTTAATAGGTCCCGTATACTTTAGCCTTGCATAGTACTCATTGGGTCGAGGTCTTGCCTTAGAACTCCAGCATACTTTGCTCAGCCTCGAAATATGTGAAGTCAAATGCGCCGTAAAGTTCCACTGTACATGTATGCACGACCCGGATAGGAGAGAAGGAGGTTCGTAGCTACCAGAAGATGAGAGGTATAAGGATATGCCACGAGGAAGTGCACATTCAAATTCATGTCCCGGTCCCGGTCCTCGGGGATATCCGACTCTAAGAATGCCTCTATCGGCCATGCGGCATAGAAATTATCTGGGAGAAGTGGTATCCTTGCCCTATGGACGGCATCGATGCTCTGTACGAGCATTATGGCACGATCTATAATCTAACACAAAGCAAATAAGGAGGTCATATCTCACATTATTTACGTTAAATAATTATGAGTCACTAGATGAAGTCGGTTGCACTGGCCGTTAATTTTAAGTGCGTTTGGACTAGATTATATCTTCTCGCCAGCTCACTAGTTATAGGATTCAATCTACAAGATACTGGTTCCTTAGGTTTATCTTCCACTCGTCCAGGGGTATCCATCTCTTCTGATGATTGGCGTCTGCAGATAGCGGCAGGCAATGCCTGGGCATATCCTTGAAACGCGCGTCGTCCCAGTTCGGAATTTCCAGAAATTTGTGTTCTTTCCTGCATTTGAACCCCGGAATCCGAAGCTCATCTTTCATAAGTAAGGTATGGCACTTGTAGTCAAGCTGGACATTCCCAACACAGTCTGCACAGTTCAGCAGTGGCTGATCCATCACAGTCCACTGCTCATCGCACCCATCGCAGGCAACAAACCATGTCGGCTTCGGGGGTGCATCTTCAGGCGCAGCTTCTACAATATCGGTCGAAATCGTAGTGGGCCTCTCTTTTTGCTGGAAGTCCTCGCCCCCGTGCGCCGGATCGGGCGCGGAGGAAGATGTACGGGTCCGGACAGGTTTCCCCTCGCCTTTTCCGATGCTGCCATTCGGAGATTGCGCGTCGTCTCTACCATTTGTCCTTGCGGAAAAGGACCCTTCTCGTTCTCTCATTGATATTGACCCATTTGCTTCCGCCCGCGCGATTTTCCCGTGCAGCATACTGGCCATCGACTGCGTCAGGGCTGACTTAGGGGAAGTAATAGGGGTCGATACCCACTCATCCCACTTAGCTAGGTCCTGAGCTTGAGCTGCGTTGCGCATATTCCAGGTAATCTTGTGATTCTCTTCGTCCTCAATTGTGACGAAAAGTCTGCCTAGCAGCCAGTATGCGTAGGTATCGTTATCTACCGATATCGATTGTCAGTAAGAAAATTCAAGTAGCGGGTTTGCTGAGCCGGTGTTGCTCCGACGCACCTGAGTCCGAGTCCGAGAGAAGCTCCAATCCTGCGCGGACAATTCTCTCGATCCAGCGCTTTGCAGGTCCCGACTTTGTCGCGCGCTTGTAGTGATAGCGTATAATGCAACATATTGTCGTGATGTTGCCCCAGGCATCCATCCCATCACTAACATCTGGGAGTAAGGCTGTCATAGACGCCCCCAGCGCTTCGATTTTCTCTTCGGAAGTGTTGGGCTGGAAAGCATCGTTGAGATATATCTGGGCAAGCATGTCGGTCATTGCATATATTCTTGCACGCGGAAGGGTGTCGCTAGGGTGGGCCTTGATGGATTCAAGGGCCGCCACACGAGTGTTAATCACGGTCTTCTCATCCACGGTACCTCTAGTCAGCTCCAACGTCCGCGCGAACTCCTCCCGAAGCAGGAACAAAAGGTCGTAAGCCTGCTGCTTACTGCCGATGTCAATAGCGATTATAAAAAACTGTTCTATTGTATCCCAGCGTCCCGTGATGTCAGCTGCGAATGCAAGCATGTCGGAATCTTCGTCGAGCAGACCAATGATGAACTCGTTGACGAGCTCATCAAAATAGGCACCCCAGATATCTGGTTTTCTGTTCAAAGTCTCGATAAAAGCTATGAACTCATCCCATTTCTGCGCCTCTTTATAATGGTTGAGAACCTTGGAGTATGCGCTGAAGTGTACGTATTCATACTCGAAACTTTCACGATGGGTTTGGGCCGCAGTAATGAAGTCGCCAAGTTGCCAGAGTTTGTTGCCTAGGTCAAAAGTAATTCTAGCAAGGAGAGCGGTATTGGCAGTGTCGCTAATCCAAGTTTTATCTTTCGCGCGGATGTCGTCTACAGCCTTTTTCGCACGTTGGAGAAGTTCAACACCCTCTTCCGTACTGGTATTCGGGCGACTAGAGACGAAATGGCATGCATGCCAATTTTGGGGATTAAGTTCCAGGGCCTTCTGGGCTCGTCGTTGGGAGATCTCCGCCTCTTCTTCTTCATCATCGCATAGTTGGAATGCGTGAAGTGCGCCATGGATTTCCCAAAGTGACTCTTGAGCTGGCGTGAACGTGGAGACTGACAATTCCTCGCGTGCCCACGCCTCGATCTTCCCGAGCTCGCTTGAAGAGAACTTAGTGCCCTCCCAATCCTCGTAACCATCCCATTTATCATCTCGATAGACACTGGCATCATCCGGCATGGTCTCCCCCTCCAGCTTTAAAAACAGATTAGTATGTATACACCTCAATTATTTGAAGCCTTACCCTAGCTAGAAATCCTCGAAGGAAACACGCCGCAGCTACGAAATGGCGCTTAAGGAATTCCACATTTAAGAAAAGATGTGTTGCCATACGCCTCGCTGCCTGCGTTAAGATAGCCTCATGTAGACGGGCTGGAGATGCTTTAACGTCAGCGACGAGTTTCAACCCTGCCTCGTCCGTGATATATTTCGTGACGGACGAGTCACTCAGCCAGCTTGATGACAAAGTCAGCAGTGTAATCTTCAACGGTCTATTAGATAGTCTCAAGTTTATCGTCCACCCAAAGCGTGGAATGGCATGGTTGGTGGTAGATTTGGTGGTAGGAACTGCAAGCTCCAAGATGTACGTACCGCTCAACTTCGTGGACTCCCGCGGTCGAGTAAACCCATTCAATCCGAGCTTCGCGGATATATTCGGCTTCACCTTTCTCCCAAGTCTTCATGCTTACATTAGTGTCTATGACAGTATCAGTTAGTCATTTATACTTCAAGTGCAGGCAGTGAAACAGTAGGATGAAACACAAGTTCCTTACCGAAACACCAAAACAGCGAGTCAATACCGCAATCATCCGTAAGAAGGCGGACAAGCAAAGGCCCAATCTGTGCTTTGAGCTTTCGGTCGGCAGCAGATAAGTCAACAGCCTGTAAGTGCTCCAAAACCCAATACATTGCATACTGGCGCAGGGCTTCTTGCTTCCTTAATTCCTCGTCTGTCAGGATCGTCAGGCATGTTAAAGCAATCTTGGCGTCCGCATTGTCGGGGTCAATATGTATGAATTCCTTCAGTCTGGCACCTAGTTTCTCTTGGAAGAACTCATTGAATGCGAAGCGCTTGAACAGATCGTCGGGGCAGACAGTACTTAGGAAATGTCGAACAACATTGACCTCTGCCTCTTGAACGACCTGTAACCGTGACGAGAGTTTACCGCTCCCGTTCGATGTCGCGTCCTCTTGGACCTCTAGCGTGGGTATCTGATTCTTTATCTCGGAATTGCTCCAGTCAACCGCCCCAGAATCTGTGACAGAGAATATCGTGTACTTTTCTCTCAGCTTATGCGCGAGCGGAAGAAGGGAAATAGTTGTTAACGCTGCAGGTTCTTCGGCCTCACTGGCCTTCACGAGCGTGTCTGATGTCTGCCTTCGCATAGTCGGTGACTGTGGCTCACTTGGAGGTACCACAAGACGCCGTCGGTGCTTGACGGAGAGGATTGCATCCAACATCTCGATGGGGAAGTAACGGCGACCCTTGTCGATCCAAAGAATGATTTCATTTATTTCTCGAATCTCCTTCAGAGTACGGGTATTGTTGAGACGTCGAAGTTCAGCTGTTATCTGGTCCTTTCGTGGTCTCCCGGCATCTCTCAATACTTCCCTGATATCTTCGGTAAGATCTACCTTGGAGAGTGCAGTGAGACTCGTATTGAGCTTAAAGTAGTCTCCCTCACATTTATCTCGCAGCTCGTTCATGATAACCTGTCGCCATTCGGATATCCCTGGTCTACTTGTGTCTCGCAACATTTGCATTGTGTCCATCTGTGCAACAATGTACTTCTCAACATCCTGCCCATTGTGTCTAGTAATTGGGACTTCCGCATACGTTACACCATCAGCAGGGCCCAGATAACCTGAAATCAGCTCAGGCCTTCCCGTTAAGAGAAATCGTACTCTGGATTTGTCAGAAAGCATGCCATGCTTCTGAAACAGTGGTACAAGCTCCGGGTCAAACGTGTCGATAAATATGTAAAATGTTGTATTAGAGTTCTGGAGCTCCTTGTTGGTAAAGAAAAGCTGTTCCCAGAGATCGAGTGCTCCGTCAAAGTGAAGTGCTCGTTCGACCACAGAGGCCGCCGACTTTGTCATTGCCTCGTACGATGTAGCGAGCTGCCAAAGCAGCGTCCTGGAAACCCTTTGAAGACATGTGCTCTCATCTTCGTCGTCTGGCTTTCGCCTATCGCCATCTGCAAAGTAGTAGACCGCCACCACACGAGACGAAGGCGCTTCAGAGCCTAGTCGCCTAATCGACTTAATTATATTGGCCATCACTACACGTAGACCAATGTCAGAAACAGAATATACAATCACTCTTGTTGCAAGACCGATGCGCAGAATGCTTACTTGATGTTTTCCCGGTGCCGCCTGTGCCACTAAGGACAAAGATCGATTCTTCAGGGTACTGCGCCATAGCCCAGTGAGAGAATGTGTCGTCTGTCCTCCACCATTCACCTGTTCCCTCGACCAGCGAGTTCAAGCGAGTATCAAAGGCCCTCTGCCAAGAAGACACGGGCTCACCATCGTTGTCAAGTGTCGTGCCGGGGAATCCTAGGGCCTTCGCTATAGAACGACGCCATCTCTTAGCTTCATCCTCACGTTTTTGCTCCTTTTGCGTCTCAAGAATCAGCTTAACATCCCCGGCGCTATCGCTGACGAGTCTATAAGTCTGAGCGCCAACGAGCATTGCCTCCTTAGAGTTGAGCCTGTCCATCATACCCAGCAAGTCTTGAACACCATCGTCGTTAAGGAACAGCTGCTGCGTGAACCTGAATAACCTATTGTGCTTCTTTCGTAGCTTGATCGTGCGACTACAGATCTCGACGAAGAGTTTCAGGTTCTGGGATGCTAGGCGTGTCAACCTGCCGTCCATCCGGCCTTGGTAGGACTGCAGTCTCTCAAAAAACTCTGTGCACTTTTCTAAGAGCTCAGCAAGATTGACGAACGTCCCCTCATAGCCTTGCCATGCCTGAACGACGAACGTCAAGGCATTGTAGCACATGCCAGCCGGGGCGAAGACCTGTGATCTATGTTAGTCTTCAGCATCTACAGAATGGCTACATTTACCTACGTTGGAAACGCCATCAGTAACAATCCCTCCTATAGTCCCGATGCACTGCAACGTCTTTCCCATGATGTTCTTGAATTCGCCATATTTTTCCGACTTCTTCTCGTCTGCTTTCTGGACACGGTCGACGTAGTTGAGGACATCGTTAATACTCAATGTCTGCTGTACCTTCTTTGGATCGCCCCCTGCTAGCTCAATGACTTTAGCGTGAACTTCTTTCCAAATAGCCTCTATTTCCTTCTGGTCAGCTAGATCTACCTTGGTAGAGTCTGAGCTGATGTTACTGATCCCAGTAGTTGAAGATTGAAGGGTAGCGGGTGCCATCCTAACTGGTTGGCCCAGATGAGATGGTCTATCTTGTGAGTACACTCCTCAGGCCGCGCCTTTTCGTGTAATAGAACAAGAAACACCTTTGCGGCGTTACACGATGACGAAAAAGTGTAGCACTAGTAATTAGAGAAAAGTTTCAACAGTAAAATGACATCGTACGAAATGTCCATGAACGATAAGGCGTGATTTTTGTATTCCCCCCATCATGAATAGAAGCTCGTGGCCGAGTCCCGAAGTATTAATAGACTGGTACGCTTCACTAGTGTAGAGCCGGCTCCATTATTTGCAGTAGGCAACACATATGCGTTAACTGCTAATGGCATGGACCAGGTCAACCATCTCCATGCTCTCGCCATGTTCCCACACTGGCGGCGCATCTGATCTGGCTGATAGGTATCCGAAGGCGCTTAGTTGGGCTAGTCTATACCAGAAGGATCGTGCCGTCAGCTCAGATGTAGGGGCCTAGTTGTTTTGGGCAGGGTTGGAGGGTTGGAGCAGCGCTGAAACTCCACATTGAGCCAGCATGCATTTATACGTAGGCGATGGCGGCAAATGCAACCCATCGAGTGAGTGATGTTCGAAATGACTCCATTGTTGCTGGCGGCATGCTTGGCATTTGCATCTTATTGATAGAAGTGTGAAGATGACATTGTCGATCTGCTTACTTTCGATCACGAACGCGAAGTCATAGTGTAACCGGTCGACCTACGAATGACACATAGTGTACGTAATCATTTCGCCAAGCATTACGGGAGCCTCCCGGGCTGTTGATTGACATTGAATGCACCCCTCTACCCTCCCTCTTGAAACAACAGGGTGCGTTTCTACTTGTACCAACATTAGTTTCGAATATTGAAGGATCGAAGGCAGGAGGAACAATGACACCTTCCAAGCTGATCATCCAAGGCGAATAACCGAGATGCTTTCTACCCAATTTAGCATATATTGACGGCCTAAAAGTGTGTTGGTAGGGCTGAGACTCGCATGCATTGCAACCACTGTCGAGCCCAAGTCACGAAAACGGCATGGTTAAGGCGCATTTCGGCTTCGACGGCACACCCATGATCACAATATTGGTTTCTACAAAGACTTCGGATTGGCTGCTTTGATTGGTCTCAGCAAGTGTGCCGAATGCTCTTCTATAACTCCAATACGGCACCCAAGCAAGATGACTGACCCCGTGGTGAAGCTACGTCAAGATTCTCAGCAAGCCGCAGTAACCGCGTCCTCGCTCTTTAGCACTGGATAACAGGTACATTTCCAGGAGCATTATAAGTCTTGCCACCATTATCAGGCTGGCCCGCCAAGCCGTAGATGTTGATCAAGATGCTGGGGTCATTCTGCTTGTAAGCGCCTGGGAAGCTGACAGTCTGGCTCGGAGAGAAAGTCCCGCTGCCGCTGATTTTCAGCTGGGCGCATGACATCTGCGCAAGATTAAGAGTCAGTTACTGGTCCTATCACCAGCTTCGCGTGGATGCGTCTAGGCATGACTTACATAGAATTGCGCGCCCATATTCTGGTGAGCTGAGTGCAAGGCTAGAATCTCGACGCGCATCAAATAGTCACCGGGGGCAATGCATTGCGGCATCTTGAATTTTACCCAGCCTTGGTTCGAGATCATAGTGTCAACACCCCATTTCTTAGAGGATGGATTAAACGTCTCCTCCCAGATCTTGAACCACTTCAGTCCAGTCTTGCTTGTTGAGGCGGCGTTGTCGACCTTCGCTAGCCAGGCAGTGATGGGGCCCTTGTGTGAGGGTGCGATCGGGTTGTCAGGGTCGTTGGCAAATTGTGCGCCGCCGATGACATGTCCGAAGTATGCGCCGATATCGTCTCCAGCCTTGACATTGATGATCTTATCCGAAGTTCTCCCTTGCTTTTGGCAAATGATGTCTTGCGAATTTACGTCGTAAACAGGGTTGTTGTCATTCGGGGCACGTAGACCGACAAGTGAACCTTGCTTCTGGCCAGCGACTGAGACTTCCTGCAGTTTTCGTCAACAGACATGAACACTTCCGCCGACAGCCTAACTTGCTGACATACCTGGAAGATACAGTGAGCCTCCGCTGAGATAGCGAACGCTAGGGTTGCAACATGAGAGAACTTCATTTTTCTTACGTTCAGCGTTCGACATACACAAGAAGCTGTCGTGGTGCTCCTTACCTCAAGGCGCGTGAACTCGAACCCAAGTGGCGACGTTGATCATTTATAAGGCCCTCAAGCTATATCTAACGAACCAGTTTAACAAATTGCCGAGAGCCATAATATCGTACACATTGACTCAACCGGGCCGTCTTACTCGTGTTCATAAGGTTCTTATCATGTCCTAATCAGTTTAGCGATGGGTACGGGTATATATCTCTCAGTCAAGCATAATGGCCGGCCCGGAAGAGCGAGGTAATATATCCGGGTATTTGGATAGCGGCGTGCTAGTCGCCAGTCATGCCGTGTGACATAATCAATCTGGGGCATCACCGCCGAGACGTCCCAGATAGAACATGATTGGATCGTGCATCGACAGGTGACAGCACATCAGATCTCCAATAGATTGCCTGTCCTTGTTACGCTGTCGAGCCAAGATTTCGGCTGGTAAGGCAACTGTGGAGGCCGTACCTCTCATAAAGTGAAAATCCGGGGAGCTTCTCATCCGTTAAAACCAAAATGAGGTTCTCGGATCTCGAGCCGAATGACTCTAGAAATTCTCAATGTTAAGAAGGGGGGTACTTAATATGCACTAGAAGCCACCAATACCGCGTAGAGTTACATCAAAACGATGCAGATCTTTCTAACATCATTGACATTATATTCCCACGGATTTAAGGAGCTCGGATGGTGCCCCTGGAGCTTTTAAATCGCATCAGAAGCAGTAGGCCTGCCCAATGATGAAGTTGAAGCCAAGCTAGTGGCTGAGTCATTATTTTGTGATGCTAGCTGTATGCTTTCCGATGGACAATATTAGGTATGTAGAAGACTTAACCGATATAGTTTGATCACATTAGGCAGAGAGAGCCATTAATTGTATCGGAAGCTGGTGAGTTCTCCCAATCCCCTCACCCTAGGTACTTCTAGCTCGCTACTGAGTGAAGAGGGTCAATGGCGAGAAATCCTAGTGAGATATTAGTTGCTAAGCGCAGAAATATACTGCCCAAGCCCGCCATACCGTCTACATCCGACAACCAAATCAATTGTTCGTAAAGGACGAGCGTTCCTGCGAGTTTCAGAAAGCTTTCGTTTGTGTAATCCCATCTACCACTTAACCTGATATTACCGACCTATAAGACGAAAATGAAAAGGGTATGAGAGCATGATAAGACGATCTTTTAGTCTGAATCCTACTAAGAGATTACCAACTTCCAATGCTAGTTCCACTCCAAGTTGCTCACGCTCTTCACTAGCATTATGCTAGAGGTCTCGCGTCAGAACAGGTTTTGATGAGCAACTACATATGGCCCTTATACGTGAACTATCTTAGTACAAGCTGCATATACGCGGCCAAGACGAGTATTCAGAATGGTGAAACTTGGGCCAACACTTTTAGAACAGAAGCATGCGACAAGTGATCTTTACTCGGTCATCAAAGTCCAAGCGTTTGTTATTAATCCCACGGGTGATTTGTATTACTAGAGGGGCGGTCGGAAGGGGAAAACCGACGACGTTCAAGTGTCAGGTCACTTGCTCATCTCATCTTAATAACATAACACGCCGTCGCTATCCCAAGATATCGCTAAAACAAAATCAAATTACCAAAGACTACTGTCGCCGGATCGTCACCCATTTCCCCATGTCGCGGCAACGAACACAGCGCGATGAGGCATGACTTATATCATGAAACATAGTTCATGGTCGCCAGCGGAACCCAGGATGCTTCCACTCGAGGCGTTCCTGCTCGGCCTGCGAAATGCCCTCAAGCTCAGCGTCGATGTCCTTCGTGTTCCTCCTCTTATTGTCCCAAGCCATCCACAACAGCTGCAGGGCCGAGACGATGAGGATGATACTCGCCGCGGCGAGATTAATGCCGTTGCCAATCTTGTAGTTAGGGCCATCGAAGGGTAGGTACGTCCACGTGGAGATAAGGCCACCAATATTGCCAAACATCACGTTGGTGCCGATAGCGATCGCGCGGCTCGTATCGCTCACCACGACGACAGAGACCTGGGCGTTGGCTAGGGGACCGGCGGCGAAGGTGCTGACGGCCGCCAGGAAGGCTGCCGCGTAGCGGACGCGCGCCTCGTGGCTCGCGAGGAACAAGATGTATCCCAGCATCGTGAACGGCGCAGTGGCCAGTATGAAGATGGTGCGCCGGTCTGTGCGCCAGCTGAAGAAGGAGAGGCCGAGCACGAAGACGGCGCCGACAACGTACGGCGGGACTGTGAACAGCTGCTTCTCGATGGTAGTCTTGTTCGGGTAGATGGTGGCGACGATGGTGGGCGTGAAGAACGCGAGCCCTTGCACGGTAATGTTGTTGAGGAGGAACATGACAGCCGTCGAGAGAACTATGGGATTGAAGACGCCAAGCCACAGCTTCTTCCTATCAAACTTGTCGAGCAGGGCGGTTTGTGCCATGCGCTCGGACTGGATACGTGCGACGGCCAGATCCTTCTCTTCCTGCGAGAGCCAACGCGCGGTCTCGGGACTGTCGGTGAGGGTGATGAACGCGATGAGAGACAGGCCGATGGTGATGATCCCTTCGATACCGAATATCATGCGCCAGGTGCGCAAGCCTCCGAAGTGGTCCAATGTGAGAATACCGGATGCTAGCAGTCCACCAAACGCACCTGCCAGGGGCGCCATGACAATGAACAGAGACAATCGGAATGTCAGCTCCGATCTGCGGTACCAACGAGACAGATAGTAGGAGATGCCTGTCTTGTGGTTAGTGATACCTCCAAAACTTCACCGCATTGCTGCCCGGGATCCTTATCACACACGTACCCGGCATCATTCCAGCCTCGAAAAGGCCGAGCACGAATCTAACACCGCAGGCTGAAGCTTTGGTGTGGACGAAAGCTGTTCCCAGAGAAGAAATACCGAAGCCGAGGGAGATGGCGGGCAAGAACCACTGCGTATTGGGAAACCATTTAGCATCCATTCAAGTGCGTTATGCTGAAGGGGCCTCGGAAGGTACTTACGCCGGGTCCGATGTATTTACAGGCGAGATTCGATGGGATTTCAAAGACGATGTAGCTGATGTAGAAGATGGACAGGACCGTGTTATAGTCGTATCCCTTCAACCCAAGGTCTTTCTCGAAACCAGCTAGACGAGCATTTCCTATGTCACCCGTCAGTATTCCTCTCCTTCACCATCTAATCTTGATAACAATAGATACAGGGACGTACCGATATTCGCGCGGTCGATGAAGCAGAACAAATATAGGATCGACACAGTAGGAACGATCATTCTGTCAAGCTTGTTCCGCAACCTCCTCTCAGCTTCGGGGTCGAATTGGACGATGGGCTCGCCATGACTATCGAGTACGCGACCAACAGATAAGCTCGACTGCGCAATACCACACGGCGGGAGGGCCATGCTTACCCGTATGTTTTAACACCACTCTTTTCTATGTCGTGGGAAGATGTCTCTAGCGTCTCCGAGCGAGGTTTTTCACCTTGGTCAGACATTGATGCCATCTTGAGAGATGGATTACCTGCAGCACCGGTATAGCAAAATTCTGTGGCCAGAGGGATGTCGAATTGCGCGGAGAAACGATAGGAGGACTAATTGTTGGCTCGATGCAGAACACCTAGACTACATGTCTTATCTTATATCACGGGATTGACCCCACAACCCGGGTATTCGATAGAGCAGGTAGATACTGACACCTCCAATGCTGTACACGTGTGCTGTGTATGGTAGATACTGCTGTTCTACACCGTTGATACACTACAACTAAGATTTACAAGGAGATATATCCAGCTTGGGCTTGGGCCTAGTCTGGGCGTCCGGGTCCCCAACCACTAACGATTTGTCAATGAGGGCGAGCAGCAACCGGGAAGCCGGGGTAAGACCGGGGTAGTGTCCGTAGTCAGGGATGTCAGCCGGGGCTCGATGGAGTCTTGGAGAGCGCGGGGAAGCTTTACGCCGAACACGGCATAGCTGAGTCCACCATGTCTGGAGTAGCGGGAGTAGCTTCAGATGGCAGCTTGTGCTAGCCACGGCTTGGTACTAGCATCCCTAGGCATGAGACTTCGGATCGAGGCAGTTTGGAAAATGAACTTCTCCGGGTGAGGTTTCGGCACTTGCAAATCAGCGATAGGAATGCCGGATCAATGAAATCGAGAGAAGCTGGGACCGTGACCGAAGAATGATGACAAACTTCACATTCCTATGATACATATATCCACCTACACGTGTACCCATGTATGAGCTCCGGGTAATCGAATTTCCAGTACTTCGAACCGCTGCTTGATGCTACATACTCTCGGGCTCTCAGGCAACTTAGTAGCTTTATCCCACCGGGCAAGTAAGAGATGCCGTATTACTAAGTTGTATTATTATTAAGTTATTATATCGTTCCGCACGGGCATTTATCAGCTCGAGTATCCATTCTTGATCATTTGGGGCTGGCCTCATTATCAGATCATACCTACGGCGCAGATCCTACTTCCAGACAAAGGGACACAAAATAACGTCCCATCAGTAATGAGACAGAGTTCCAGAATCTCTACGCATCCTCTATCTACATATTCCGTACAATGGAATATGCGGGTGAAGGGGCTCTAATTGTCGTGATCCTAGGGCAGGCTGGGCTCATCCCTGGATAATACGTACATTCCCGTCTATCTTGCATCTTCTCCGTGCAGTAGGGGCTACCATGTACCAGGCACACCTGGTCGACGCGCCGAGCTACACTAGCTGATCGACGGCTCCACCAATCCCCAACACACGTGTTGGGTAGCTTGCCGAAGCTTGTCACACGAGCAGGGTGTCGTAGGCATCTCATACTGATAGTGTCATAATCGTACAACACAGTTCGTTAGCTAGACCGCGACTTGAGGCGCAAATATGGCTTGCCCGCAAGACTTCCGCATCTTCGAGGGCTTGAAAAGAATCCATATTAGTCCTATATCCTACATGCGTTCTCCGTAGCTCATCTGAAGCAACTATGCCCAAGTGTGGTCTAGATAAAATACCTTTTACCTAGGAAGCGGGCTCCGTCTCAGCCTCTTCCTAGTTCTAGGTGCTGAAAGTGACGATACCGCGTCTTCACGCCAGGGCGTCGCCTTGTAGGAGCCGCATCTTGATCCCATTAGCATGCTCTCAAGTGGCAGCAGCGACCATACACGTGGTGAGTCGAAGGCGTTATTCGAGACAAGTCATGGTGCTCTGTGTATCTCGGCCTATTCCTGGATATAGCTAGACAGGACATGAACACAGCACGTTCTAGACTGAAGAGGCATTCGTTAGCATCTGCCTTGCACACCTGGGCCTGCACCTCAAGAAGCTAAAGGGACCGTGAGATTACTCTGTACAATATATGAATAGCCTTTGGTGCTTTCTAAACCACCGATTCGACGCTTACAGATTATACACTACAAACGCCTCTTTAATCCTTCATTCTCTCAGCCTGACTTGGCTCGGGTCAGGACAGACTTAGGCCTTAGGTAGGGCGACGTAAGTAGTACAAGAGATCCGCCTGTTAGGGCACACAGAGAGCTCCCCTCTTGTCGAGCAATATGCCTACATATCAGCGTCTGAACCACCATGATAATTGATTCATACATGTAATTACAGTACGAAATGATTTGATGATTTGGCTGGAATCTTGAATTTTGTATTATTATGAGCTGGCCAACGGTCTGAGCTCTTGGAGTGTGGGGGCGCCTATGCTAAGTCAAAGAGAGCAGCGGGTCCTCCCGTGTCAACTCCCTTGGCGAATATAGCAACATTTTAAACTTCTTTTCGTACCATCATAGTGAACATGCTTAATCTTGGAGTATTCCTTGGTCCGAATGTTCGTAAAGTGTAGGCTCCTAGGGTTCAACTATATATGTGCCTTGATGTCGATGCTGACCATCCCATCACCGTATATTTTGAGCTCCCACAATGCGGAGCTGTCATTTATAAGGCTATGTCTTCTTGCCTGGTGAGACGTTGCCTGGTGAGACGAAATGTCATAGTTCTGCATTATTGACAGCAGCCGTTGCTCTATCACGATAAGTTCGCTGCCTTGGCTAAGCTCCCTGATCCTCGACTGCTGAAAATACTCATTATGCCGAATCCGACGTAGAAGAGCGCCAAAGGGTAAGCTACTAGCAACCTCATTTGTCGCATCCTTCCTACGGCGCAGAACAAACCGCTGGCGCTTGTTGTACACCACATGATGGCAGCGGTCGTTAGAATATACCCGAACGGACTATCCATGGGCATCACGATGCCTATCAAGCTAACCAAAACGAGTGGTAGGAGGCAGTAGCCGAGTACACTTGCACTCCTCACAAATGTCAGGGTACTGCTAAGGTGGTCTTTTGGATCGTCATGGCCGCCAGCGGCCGGGTTGCCTGGATAGCCCGGGCCTGGTGCATACGCCGAGTCCGTCGAGGAGACGGGTCCGTCAGGGGACATTAATGAGAGGATAGTGTGTAGGGAAATGGACCCTAGTAACGCTAGTCCGTAAATATAGCCAAAACTATAGTTTACTGGAGTTAGTAATCACGGCTTCTCATATCACGACTTCTCATAAATTGGGTAACGGACTTTAGGGACGCTGTACGCTCCCGAGACACGCTCATTGCCCTATCCGGAGCTTTCCGACTCGGCGAGCAACTATACGGGAAGAATTGACTGGAGGATCACATACTGTACTTTTCCACTTAAAAGCAAGAAGGTGCCGAAAAGGAGGAAAAAGAGGATAGGACCGGCGAGGTCAGAATCGTCCATGATATGCTGGTCGATACGCGCAAAAGGGTTGAGGACGGCGAAGGTCTGCATTGTCGAGTCAGTAACGTAGCCCAACAGGTCCAATACGGTGCGTCATTCCCCCATCTTACCTTCATTTGAATGTGACCCCAGTTGACCCCTAACTCTTCTAATAATGGCGGCTCCCCATCGTACCCTTCTGTCGAAAAAGCAGCAAGCCAGCCCGTCCGTAGCCCGCCCTGCTCACCCATACGCCCGCTCACGCCCGGTGCGCCGCCAAACCCTCCATAACTGCCGGGACCTGGCGGTGATGCGCCGTACCCGTATGGTTGTGCGCCTCCCTGAGGGACGCCGGGAGAATATGTTGAAGGATAAAATTGTAGATTTTGGGCGGGAGCACCGCCGCCGTACTGGTTTGCAGGAGGCGCCCCGTAGTATTGCGACATGGTTTGCAGCCGAGGAAAGACCAGGGTTGTGTTCAGAGATGCGAAGTGATGTTGGCGGTCAAGGTAGAGAGAGCCTGGGAGAGCTCAGCTATGGCACCAGGTGCGGCCAAAGGAGGGGCCAGCAGAGCACTTGAAAAGCGAGAATTGGTAAAACGGAGGTAGCGAGGCTGATCGGAATAAGAGGTAGACAGCAACGCCACCTACGTGTCTGTCGACAGATGGTTGGGTGAGGGAGGTGCTGTTGATGTTTAAACTGTGTCTTCACCGATTGTGGCGTCGAAAACAAGCCTACAGTACCTAAGAGAGAGCCCGCCCCAGGTAGCGATGACTATGTGCGCATAGCCGGGTTGGTTGGTTGGTTGGTTGGAGCTTCCCCTGCACCACCTAGGCGGCCGTTCAGTGACAGGCTGCTGCTGAGCTTTAGGGCTTGTGGCTTGGCCTCTTTAGCTGTGGCTTTCACCCTTAGCCTCGTCATTGAATGATCTGCAATCGTGGCTGAGTCAAGTCTGTCTACCTATACTTTACAGTAACCGCCCAGGTGGGAGACCAGCACTAATCGATAAGCGCCTAGCCGCCTGTGAATCTTGCCGGTTGTCACTGGAAATACCTGGACCCAGATAATTTTTAGTCGCAATGGTTCTCTCTTGTTCGTCAAGGCGACATCGACCCTTCACAAAAGACGCTTGGATTTGGTGGCGGCAGCACATTCCTACTCGTTCTATCGATTATTAGGGCGACAGTCATATAGTAAACATGGTAAGCCATACAGCGCGTTACTTGCGTCCTCTAAATCCCAGGTCCTGGAAATTTACCTAAAAACAAAACATCGCATTTCTAGCGGTATCGGACTCCCGAGGCTGACCGCATCTCCAGGCGCATCGAATCATAACGCAGATTGTCGTCACTGGCAGCCGAGTTCTCGGTCGCGCCTTCACCGAAGCCTACAAGCAAGCCCAAGCGTCGTCCAACTATGCGCGAGCCCAAGCCAAGATAAACCCGAACGCACCCACGCGGGGCGGCGCAAGTGGCATGACCTTAGACGAAGCCTGCAAGATCCTCAATGTGAAGCCACCGCAGGGCGTCAACACAAACACCGAGGAGGTCATGGAGCGTTTCAAGAAGCTATTCGACGCCAATGATCCGCAAAAGGGCGGCAGTTTCTACCTAC
This sequence comes from Xylaria sp. MSU_SB201401, assembly GCA_002288965.1. Lineage (NCBI taxonomy): Eukaryota > Fungi > Ascomycota > Sordariomycetes > Xylariales > Xylariaceae > Xylaria > Xylaria sp. MSU_SB201401. Next base: position 21,739 of record NPFG01000457.1, read on the forward strand.
AAAGCAAGATCCTAAGGGCGAGAGAGCGCATAGAAGCGGAAATACGGCCAGCCATGGAAAAGGCTGCCCAAGAGGCCGAAATCAAAGAGGGCTTCAAGCCAAAGGTGTATAAAGATCGGTAGTAAAGCGGAAAAGAAGGATAAGAGCGATGACACCGGTTTCATCTAGTCACCAACGCCGACACCAAAACTACCTCGTCAGCCTTGTTGCCACGAACTAGGACCGCGCTCTGGGAGTACGGACTCTACCGTTAGGATAAGCATCTTCACTCGACTGTTGCATTGGCCCGGCGTTCCTTGGTGTTTAGATTGTTTATGAGAGGATACCTAGCGGCGACATTGATAAACTGCCGCTTACTGTATCATTATAGATATTGTACAATTTAGTCGTGAAACTACTTCCAAATTGGAGCGCTGTCAATATAGTAATGCTACCAGACTTCAATGGTGCTGGGTACAGTCATAAGAATACTCAAAATGCGCTCTGCGAGACCCTTATGAACATGCTTTGCCAACCGTCGTTTTCAGGGTATACGGCAAAAGGTATCGCTAATTCTGACCCAACTGGTCCCATCTAGTTATGACTCAATGTTGAACACACGAATGCATCATCATGTCTAACCAGAAGCCTCTGTTTCCTTCTGCTCCCTCAAAAACCCTTCTTTCTTCCTCTGATAGCCCTCATGAGCCCGACATCTCAACCAGACCTCACGAAATACCCGGCTCGCGCGCTCCTTCTCCTGCTTATCCGCATGACCCTCGCTCTTCGGCAGCTCCTCCCGCGTGCCCTTCCTATACTTGCGCCCGCCGGCGTGGTTCGCGTATCTCTTGGCCCGCGTCATGTCCATCCCCACGAAGTCATCGTGCGCATCGAACTCTGCGAACTTGTCCCAGAGTTCGGTCGCGCTCTTCTGCGCGATGGGGACGGTGCGGAAGCGCCAGAGGGGCAGGAGGGCGGATTTATACGGCTCGAAGGTCGGCACGCCTTGTTCGCCGCGGCCGATGCGGTAGCTGAGCCATTGGGCGCAGGGGATGGATTGTTTGAAGAGGGAGGGCGATGTTGTTGGCTTGGGCGTCATGACATTGTTGGTTCTCACGTGAGTGTGTTAGATAGCTGGCAGAGGTTGTAGATTCAAGTTTAATGAGAAGCTTGATGTTGGAAGCTAAAATTTGAGGCTCGTCGCACACGGGCAGGCCACGATGAGTCCATGATGTCATCATATCTTTCAGAAGTGCGAAACGGCCATTTACAAGTGGGATTATAGCCAGTCTTTCATGTTATAGATTGAAGAAAATGAATGTCGAGCGGTATGCGTCGATTTCAAGCTAACATTACCTCATGCGACTTAGGTTCTAGCAAGCTGCCATCAGCACACTGAAGCCACGCCTCTTTGTCAAGGTTAGATAAGGCTATACGGTCTTCATACTATATTATTCTAGTGTCGCGCATGATATCAACCGCGCGAGCCAAATGAGTGCGCAACTCCTTTGTTTAAGGCAACAAGAACTCCGATCTCACTATTCTGAGAGTACAATACTTCTATAAAATATAGTTCAAGCCCAAGATGATGAACCTGTTGCTCGGGTAATAGGACCGCGACACAGCCAAACTTCACTACTTCTTCTAACCCCCAGCCGCTTCTCTAAAATCAAAGCAGTGATGCGACTTATACAGACTTCACTGCTTTTTAAGCTTCTGCCATAAAGGCTGGGTCATGGCCATCTGCGCCAATCAGTAGCTATTTCTGCAACACGTAATTCACCAATCAAGAATTCAGAGACAATGAAGTATGAGATATCGCTTCCTGGCTAATGGCTCGCATGTGAGCGTCTAAAACTGTTCTCGAGGCGACCTGCTCTTCAAACTGCCACAAAAACCATCCAAGTAAAGTCTCGATTCTCTGTATTGTCTATATATACCTTAATTTTCTTTTCTTTTTTAACCCGACCGTCATATCTTCCTCTTCACCAACCCCCTAAAGAAATCAAAGCTGTTCTCATCGCTCTGCAGCGCCCACATCCTCCCAGTAGGCTTGTCGTCCCTGCCGAGCTCCTCGGCTCTAAGCATGCCCCAGTCAGTAGTGATGCCGACGATACGAGCCCTGACACCGCCCTCAGCCTCGAGGGTAACAATTTGCCGGCCGTGGAGCCAGTGTTCGTAATATGCGTATTCCATATCCCTTGTGAAACCTTTGCGAATGAAGGTCTTGTATAGTGTCTCAAGGCGCGTTAGGATGTGAGCGACGAGTTTTTCGATGCTGAAGGGCGGTAGATGGGGTGGTAGGAGGGCGTCGAGAGAGGTTGTCGGTCGCCCATTGGTTGTATTGAGACCAATTCCAAGAACGATTTGGTAGGATCCCGAGGAATAGACACAGTTTGATAATATGCCGCCGATCTTGACGTATGTTGGCTGATCTGACGAATAGCTGGGGTCTCGAGCGTAGATGTCGTTGGGCCACTTCAGTTTCACAGGTACTTCGTCGTAGCCCTTGCCGTACGTTTTGATGGCTTGGACAATGGCCACTGCCGCTAGATATTGGATGAACACGACGGGACGGCTTGCTGCGAGGTGTCCGGGATGATTAATCACAGTAGACATGACCAGACACCCTGCAGGCGAGACCCAGACGTTAGTACCACGGCCCCGTCCTGCTACCTGGGTCGTTGCTGCGACCGTGAACCCAGAGGGAAGCTTCGAAAGAAGCTTGAAGTTTTTGTCCAGGATTGTGTTTGTGCTCGTCAAGACTTCACCGTACAACAGGTAATCTCCCCACTCTTCTGCTTCAGTGTCTTCCCGACGATACTCTCTCAGACTCGAGTAATATGCATGATGGTTAAAATAAGGGGTTTCTTTGACCTCGGGCCACGCGCGCTCATGAGTTACGATGCGCTTTATTATCGTTGTGTAGCCGATCAAAGCTTCATCGGTCGATCTAGATGGAGTAGTAAGCTCTCCCGAAATCTCATTCTTGGGGAGTGTGTCTTTCAGTTCGTTCATAGACCACCTTGTCTCGGGTTTTTCTAGATGAAATATATCGTGTTCTGCTTTGATATATTCTTCTCCGTCCTCCTTGGTGATGATGTCCTCCCACGAATACAACAAATCATCGACATTGCTGCTGCTGATGGATGACAAATGAAGGCGAGACAGGGAAGGCACACCTGATGACTCCTGGCTCACTTCAAGGCCAAGTTTAGTCAGGCAAGCCTTCAGAAAGCTTACCCGATCAGCGTCCCCTTCTTTGAGCGACGCAATCAAATCGGTATACCCATCTATATCGTGATGGGGGCTGAGGTTGGCCGGGGCGAATTCGGGGTGAGGGCCGATCAGGATAGCAGCGCCCTGGGAAACCCGACAGTACACAACGGCTGTATTCTCCGCGCCTCCATCGACATCAAGTTTGTCGGCATAGCTAGCCAAAATCTCAACATCGTTGTTCGGGTCATTGGCATCGACGAACACGCCACCACCGTTGTAGTATGACATGACGACCTCGGGCACTAGACTTACGCCCCTAAACGCATCCTTTCTAACATTGATCCGCGCGGCCTTGGCACCTCTCTCGCTGTTGTACTGGAAGCCTTTGAAGGCGCCGCCTCGGCAGGTACCGGGGAAGAAAGCCAGCTCCCTTGACCCAATGACCTCCATGAGTCTGTTCCCGACCTCGAACTCGCACTTTTTAGAGCCGTAGTAAGCACCGGCGCAGAAGCCGAGATATTTGCCGCCGCGGCGCACATATTGGGAGATGATGTTGTTGCCGGCGCCGTTTAAGACACGGCAGTAGCCTAGATCAGCCCCTCCGGGGAAAACCAAGAGCGCGCACGACGGGGCCCACGGCTCCTTGAGCAAGACAATATCAGTGACGGGGATGACGGCATAGTTGGGCGATAATAGACGTCGCAGGGTATATATTGCGTGTTTAACGGACCCGACCGTAGTCCCCGTGCCGTTATAGACGAGGACGTTGACCTTACGAGACACCATGACTAGCCCTCTATAGAATGAATGGTTTTCTAATTGCGGGCAGGGCCGGGGATTATTGATGAAGATACCACGTCAATTGTTTAAGAAAAGACGTTGTCCCGAGATAGAATTATTATACAAGCCGAAGGGGGTATGTCCGAAGCTTGTCGGGTTTGTCCCGCCGGTGATTGATTCAGCAGAGGGTCCCCGAGGTCCGGACCACTAAAAAGATTATAGCAGGTTGAACAGCCCACTGTCGGACGCCCGGCTCTCTTTTAGTCTGGAACCTTAGGTAACTTCCTGTACGTCCAAGTTCAACCAAACTGCCGTCTGTATAAGACGGAGAAATTCAAGCAACATAGGCGATGTCGAAGAAAGACGATATAGTTCAACAGAGTCCGAGTGCGCCACCGGATGATGACGAACCTGATGAATGGTGCGAATTCTAGGCCCCTTATGGGTTCATCAGCCTAGAAGCTAACGTGAGCCTTTCGGTTTATAGGGACAAGAGAATCTTTAGTACAGGTTGCGCTGGTATGTCGGTGATAAAAAGGCTTTAGACGAGGGATTTCTCTTTCTATTGAGTCAATTTCCAGCTGCTGACGGGCTTGGCCAATAGATGAGAACGCCAATTTGACCCAGTGCTACTGGGTGAAGAAGGACTGGCGTGCCTGCAAGCGGGAGGTATGCTATTTCTCCTACTCACTACTCTGATGTTTTCTACTCTGCTCCGGGCGAGTCTAGACCGAGATACTAACTGCGATGCAGATGGAAATCTTCCGGGCGTGCTGGAAGAAACACAACAATGACGAGAGGACGTCTACGAAGGACAACACGGACGAGAAGTCTACGAATTAAGAAGACGGTGTAATGGGTCATTGGCTACCTGCCTACCTGATTTATTCCACTCATTCCCCTGTATTATATAAATACCTTATGTGCAGCTATTTGTTTATCGGTCAACACAACACCTAAGCGCTTGAGCGACCCCGTAGAATACTACACACCAGTTCACCATACCTAGCCTAGTTTATATCATGAGTTGCTGATTTTCAACCGCTGCCTAAGCAATGAAGAAAAACGAAAAATCCTCATAAGTGTGCCGATAGCCTCGCACTCTCACGACGGCACTGCCTGAGGGATAGAGAGAGAGAGATCCACATCTTTTTTTTTTTTTGGCAGAGAAGCGCCACTCTACCCGCAGGACAAGGATCCGCCATAGCGAAACCCATTTTCTCCAATGAAAATCCCAAGCCCATTTATTTACTTAGCCATCTGTTCAACCACCACCACTCTACATCATCCATTCCAACAATTCTCCTCACCTCGACAATGACAGCCTCACGCGCCATACATCCGCTACGAGTAGCCAGCCGGCGTATCAACCTCGCATCTCCAAGCCGCACTCAGACCACCCCGCAGAGATGGGTAGCAACTTCGAGAGCCAGACCATACCCACTATCTAGCTCAACCCCCCCTCCGTCGACAACCTCGAGAACACCGCCTCCAATTCCGCCACGCTCATCATATGCAAAGCCTACCGCTACACCCGCTGCTGCTACTACCGCCGCACGAAAGCCGATACCAGCGGTATCCGGCGAACCACTCCCGGACGCACCACCGGCCCAACCCAGTCCAAATGCTTACAGCAACAATAACAACAACGCCGGCGCAGCAGCAGCAGCAGCAGCCAGTAACAGCGGCCCGATCGACTGGACGAACTCGTACCACGGGCTCGGCACAATCGCCTTCTCAGCCGAGACCTCGGCGATCCTGCAAGCACGCCTGGACCCGGACGACATCGAGGTGAAGCCCGACGGCATCATCTACCTGCCCGAGATCAAGTACCGCCGGATTCTGAACACGGCATTCGGCCCCGGCGGCTGGGGTCTGGCGCCGCGCGGCGATCTGATAGTGCAGGACCGGCTCGTAACGAGGGAATACGCTCTCGTAGCGAACGGGAGGTGAGTTCTCTACCCCTTCTATCACTCCCCCAAAGACCCAATTCCATCCACCCAACTCCCTCTTCCCACGGAGACTTGCCACCAAATGTACCCCACCCCCCTCTCAAACCCAAACAAACTAACGCATAAATCCCCTCATCTAGATTCGTAGCCCAGGCGAGCGGCGAGCAGCAGTACTTCAGCGAGGACGGCGTGTCGACGGCGGCCGAGGGGTGCAAGTCGAACGCGCTGATGCGGTGTTGCAAGGACTTGGGCATCGCCTCGGAGCTGTGGGACCCGCGGTTTATCCGCAAGTTCATGAAGGAGCACGCCGTGCAGCAGTGGGTCGAGCACGTCACCACCAAGAAGAAGAAGCAGATCTGGGCTGCGCAAGGACGACGAGGTGCGGTACCCGTTCAAGAAGTCGTAGTAGTCAGTCACCCGCCCAGTATCCAGTGCAAATCGGCATCACGAGCAGGAAGTAACTTGGCCCTTGACTCGACTTGAATCGGATCCCCCATTTTTAATGCAGATAAGGGCGACCGGGTTAGGCTCTGCAGAAGAAAACAACCCCAAAAATGAAATACGGTCACAAGGGGGAAGGTCGGACACGGAAGGAATGAAGGAAGGAAGTAAGGAAGGAAGAAAGAGTAGGGGAGTGGATGCGGGCTGTACGATATGATGATGAGAATACGTGTATAAGGGTTCAAGGGGGGGTTATCGCGAAGATAGGTGGGTGGCATATAAAATACCTGCGAGCATGTGAGCATTTTTGGTCTGATCAAGGCATAGCAGTCACCCAACGATACATATCCGGCGTTACATGCCATGTTACGTCACGTCATGGCGGAATGTCATAGGCGAGGAATTTCTCCGTATAGACTCAATGATTAGAAGTCACTCATCGAAAAGAATAAGATGGTCACGTTCAGTCTCCTCGAGTCACAAAATTCGTGGCGGTTTACCCTACTCCTCGTAGGAGCTTTGTCTATTAAGTGATACGCCTCGACGCCTTCCCATAACCTAAGATACAATAAGCACAGAGCTCCTCGCGTCTTCTCAGAACCAGTCCCCCATAGGTGAAATCTATTCGCCTTGGTAGCCCGTGCTTTGGCCCTGACTCTGGTTCGCAGACGCGCCCCAGCCAAAGAAGTTCCACCCGCCCTTCGCAGCTCCAGCTTCGCCGGAAGTGTTAGAGGCGTTACCCCGTCTACGGAGAGTCTCATCATCTTCTTCAGCACTGCTCGGCGCGTCAATCTTCTCAAAGTCGACTTCGCTCCGGCTCTTGCTCAGTCCGCTACCGACGCTATATCCGCTCGGCGGGCGCGAGGGGTCTTGCCCGTCTAGACTCAAGCTGCCATGCTTTCTCGACTGCTCGCTGGCCTTGCGTTGCTCTTCATTCTGCAGGGCAGCCGCCTCACGGTCCAGGGCACCCATCATAAGAGCCAACCGCTCGCGCTGTGCGGCTATGAAGCTGATCTTCTCTTGCGCCCCGCCAATGTTCTCCGGTATCAAGGTCCCACGAGCGGTGACGTCGCTCTTAGCGCTTGTCGACAGCCCGCCCGTGGCCGCGCTCACAGCTCCCGCCAGCAGATTATAGAACTCGTGGCCTACTGTGCCGGCATTGTTGGAGGCCCACTGGGCAGCCGGCACGCTGAATCTAGCAAGCAATGCCTGGGTATAGCCCTGGGGCGCCGCGGCGGCCCTCGGCTCCTCTCGAGTCTCAGATGGCGGCAGGTTAAATACGCGCGTGCGTATTAGCTCTATAGCCTGCTTGAGGTAGCGAATGCCGGCGGCCTTGAACCTATCGTGGGCGTCGGCGATGAACTCCTCGATCGCAAGTTCGTTCTCCTCGAGATAGGGGTGGAGATAACCCTCGTATAAGACGCGCGCGCCCTGGGTGGAAGGAAGGACCAGCCACAGCAAGAAGCCGAGGCGTATCCACGAGTAGAAGGGGATCCAGACGAGGATAAACTCAGTCCATGACTCGGCGAGCAGCGCGCATGATAGTACCGACCAGTACATTAGCCATGGCGTCAGCTGGGCGGGATCGGACGTCTTGAGGGCCTTGTAGGAGGCGAAGAGTGGGAAGAGGAAGGACGCGATGGAACTATAGTGTGAATGAGACGGTTAGTATAGCTAAACACTGTTGTATTCGTGAGGGTGTGGTGGGAGCACGGGTCTGCTTACGCGAAGAAGTGTGCTACGATATTGAACATGGTGGTGGATTATGTGGTTGTTGTTGGATGGCGTAGAAGCCGTGGCTCGAGTAGAAAGTCTAGTAGGAGTGTGTAGGGCACAAAGGCGGTCGTAATGGCAGT
>NPFG01000458.1:0-29964 GCA_002288965.1 Xylaria sp. MSU_SB201401
TTATTAGTAAAGCTTTACTATTATTAATAATTTAAAAGGTATAACACATCTCTTAATTGACCGAGCCACCTAATTAAATTGACTACCCCCCGGTTTTATATTATTTTTAATAATTTAATATATAAATAACTTTGCAGTATTATAACTATAATAAAATAATTAGTACTACTAAAATCGCAATTAAATAACAATTTAGAGTATTTTTATTTATTTTATAGCTATTTTATTAAGCGAGTTATATAGTAATACGCTAAGACGACACTAAGTAGGGATTATTTTAGCGCTTACTTTAACGTTTTACTTAATAACTAATTAATAAAAATAGTTGTAAGGTTATACTTTATAGATTTAAAATCTACGTTTAATTGCAAATCTAATGGTATAATTTCCATTAGTTGTATAAGTTAAATACTCGTAAAGTTATTAAATTATCACGTGATATTTTACCAGGGGTAATTTTGTATGGGCTGGGGCCGGGGGTGACTAACTCAATTGGTTGGTCAGGTCAATTGAACTATGCTTAAAGATTATATATACTAATAAAGCTGTCAATTGCAATGTTATAAAACGCGAGAATACGGATATCAAAGAAGTTATAGAGGTTAGGAACGCTAGAAGCTAATAAAAACACTAAAAACAGCTTTAAAAACAACGTATTAGTGATGAAAATACCTTATAAGTTCTGTATATATTAGGTTTGGGGGGCGGTCGTGATCCGGTGTTTTTGGTTATGCGACGAAGTTAAGGATGATCTCCGAGAAGCTACCTAGACGCCATTGACTAGGGCTCCCTTTAGGCAGTCAAGTTCAAAATAGTGCTATACGACCCGGTAAGACACCTTACTCATTCCCTTAGAACGAGAAATCTTCTTCACCTCAATCTTGCCCACTTTGCTGCAGTCCTGGACATGCGTACCACCGCAGGGATAGCTCCCCAGACCCTCCATCTCAACTACTCGACCCATTGTCTCTCCCTCAGGTAACGTGAATCCGTCGCTGGTCCCGTGACACTTCGCCAGCAATTCTTCCATGGGCCACCAGCGGATCTTGACGGGCCGGGCGGATTGCACAAACTCATCCGTTTTGGCCTGGATTGCATCCTTGTGCTTGCCGTCAATAGTCCCGTTGAACACAACGGCAGCAGAGTCGGGATAATGAGATGCTTTCGACTCCTTGAGCGGCGGAAGCACGCCTTCACGGCACAACGCGTGGATGGCTAGGCTCATGACATGACCTGCGGTGTGTAGGCGAGAATGCAAGTTGCGCTTCTCAGCATCGACTTGTTGTTGGAGTTCCTCTCCTGTATTAAAAGGAGCAGTGGCCCCGTTGGCGGGGAGGAAACGGCCGAAATGCAGGATCTGATTACCCTGGGCCGGCTGACGTACGGACCTGACTTCGAAAGCTAAGTTAGGTTTGGTGCCTGCGGCATTGGAGGAGGCCATCGTTCCGACATCTGAGGGCTGGCCTCCTCCTTGGACATGAAAGATGGTAGAATCCATGACAAGGGCATGCTCTATGTCTGAGACGTCTTTTACGAGAGCCTGGTCCGGCTGAGTGAGTGCAGACACCGGCACAATGGAAAACATCTTGGCAGTATGGACCAGACGTTCTCCATCTCGTTGATAGATGAGCTGGGTTGGCTCTGTCATCTTGGACTGCAGGGAATTGATTCGTCGGCGCTGACTCCAGATATGTCTCGGGGAGCTTAGATTTGCCTTGACAGTACGCAGGAGCATGGAGGCGCAATGCTGCTCGACGGGATGAACAGACAATTATACCGTGCTTGAAGACGCTGGATTACCAGAAGCCAACCCAGGCAGATTCTTGAATCGCATGGCGATGATCGGACTATTTATGTGTGTGGCCATGTATACCATCAAGCAAATGTATCATTTTCTATATGTACATCACTGTACGCTATGCATACTACAAGGTACATAGGTGTCTCCGAGAGTACTTTTCTAAAAGGAACTACAAAGGGAAAGATCTCTATCAACTTTACTCCAATTGGAAGCGTCCCCGCTCCATCCACCCAGACACCTCCAAATACCCCTATTCTCACGCAATTCTCTAAATTCGCCACCGCTCCTGTTGCGCTCGCTCCCAGCTGTCACGATCCCGAATGTATCGAGGATTCTCTGCTACAATAGAACACGGCAGGAAACGTGTGTGATCGATATCGTACGTTACACTGCCACTGACGCCGTGCAGGGCGCATGCAATTGCGGCTTCGGCCATAGTATGGCACTTCCCGCCCCAATGGCCAGCGATTGCTTCTCGGACCCATTTCTGCTCCAGCTGCTGCTTCAGCTCCAATGTCTTGGTTTCAAGCGCCGCGATCTCGAGATGGCGGAGTGCATCCATGATGATGGCGGCGGCGGGTGCCTCTCGGATCTCCAAGGCTTTATCGTCTGTGGAGAGAGGTTCAAGTCCGAGGAATCGGCCAAGGCCAAACTTCCCGACCTCTCTGTTCAGTAAATCAATAGCTTCGATGAGCGGGAGCTTGTTACCATCGACTGATACGAGATTACCATTCTCAAAGTTGAGGGTGAGCTTCTGGGCAGGGTAATCCTTCGTGCGCCTTGTCCATTGATAGGCATCTTCCGGGATACAGAAGCCCTCCGGGTCACCTAAAGGGCCGTCCTCGAACTCTCTGCACCATAGGTTCTCATCACCACTTAACTTGCGCTCGGACATGATGGTCAATCCGGCTGCTGCGAGCTCTTCCGCTTTCTTCTCTCTTGAAACGACTGAGTGGGGATAGGGACTGCCGAACCGTCCGGGGAACCCAAGGCGGCGGATGCAGTTGTTGAGACGAGGCAGACTGTTCTGCGATAAATTGGCCGTATGGAGGAGCAGGCCCGCATTGAGGGCTTTGGCGTAGTCCGTGATCAAGCGCGCGATGACCGGACGGGTGAGTGTGCTGCTGACTGGGAACATACCCATGTATGATGCGTGGGCGTGGATGGCTGGTTTCACACCCTCTTCGACAAATGCCTCGCGGCCGTCAAGAAGTCTGAACTTGGCACCGAAGTGTGCGGCGTGCTTGGTCAAACCTTCCTTGTCCACAGGCGCTCCAACATCCACCGCGACAGCGTGGATGTTGCTGAAACCGAGCTGCTGAAGCCGTAGGAGGAGATAGGTACTGTCCAGGCCACCGCTGAACATGGTAACGACAGGAACATCTCTGCTTTCAAATTTGGCGAGCTGTTCGAAGCTTTCGATAGGCTTGCTCTCTTGCGCGAGGACTTCCTTGGTTTTGGTGTCGAGTTTCACAAACTTCTCAAAGTTTTCAATGAGCTTGTTCTCCTCGACGAGGACGCCACTCTCTTTGAAACCCATTTTGCTCAGATTTTCAAGAGTTCGGAAGCGCGTGGACTGTACAGTAGCTCGAAGCGACTTTCAAAGGTGTTAAATGAGCTTGGATTGGATGTGATTAGGGGATGAGAGAGTCGAGGTGAATTGTTGAAGCGATTGAAACCGAAACTTGTAGGTTGGCTACCTAGATTATATACACTCGCAGACGGGACTTCTCTCGACCTCATGTCGCTTCCTCTGTCAACTTCAAGACGCTCCTTTGATCGAATTCTTTCTTAACTTCCTCCGATATGCTCGCAATGCTAGAGAAGGTGCATCTGTGAATGTGCCTCCTTCAGCAAGGGTATAGCAATATTCTTGCCCTTGATACATGTATTCAGTCTAATAGTACCATAGATACATCCGATTACATGACAATACATCCCTTTCGGAGAGACGAACAACAACACTTGAAAAGCACCTCCGGCATGAAGTCGTACAATCGGCCATTGAGACGCGTCTCACATTATGCCAACTACCCGCAAAAGTCACATTATTTGCCACACATAAGACGTATTATCACACAATATGACCCATGCGAACATCATTTCTGTTAATGGATTGCTCAGCGGCACTGGCTGGTTATGCAGCTGACCGTCTGGGGCCTCAATACCGCGTATCTGCACGTCGATCTACCTGTGTCGATCACGTCGTGCTGCATGTCAGCTTCAAACCAAATAGATAATGACAACGAAAAGATCTAGAATTCATAGATCACGATTATCCACCTTAAGTATCCATGGCAGCCAAAGATGACAAGTTGAGCGCGTTCGTAATGTTTCAGAAGTCGGTCCGAGTTGCTAATTCAGCTCTTCTTACAGGAGACTCATAGATCTACCAATTCACCAAAGACTCGAAAGTTACGATATTCGAAAGGAGAAAGTCGCGATTCACTGAATATACGCGTAAACACCTTTCATTTGAGACAGCTATCTCTAGGTATAGTCGAAATAATGGATTGCAATAAGAGCTCACAGTATGTTGCTTGTATAAGCTGCCAATCAGCCGTGATATGGAAGACTTCCATTAGTACCCCTTTTCTGCAATGTACCTACCATGTTTCTCCGCAGGATCCATGTCAATAAACCCAGACCTGGGGCTCAAAATGGCCGACCCCGGATGCTGTTACATATTCCATTGACCCTGGATGTGCTGCGTTTAATATAACGTAAAAATATGTATCTTGGCTATCCTATTGGGTGGTTTTTAGAATCAAACATTCTCATACGTATCCCGTAATCCTTATTGCAACGTAGCGTCAAATTGTCGAATCAAAATCTCACGCGGTCGACTGAGAACCAACAGTGCATTCGCATACAGACCGAAGCTCACCGCGTCGCATATCTGCGCCGGCTTGCCTTTGGGGAAGGCTTCTTGGCGATCGCAACTCGGGGTCGCCCTGCGCTCAGGGGTTCCTACAATGAATTTTGCCCTCATGAGATGTCGTGCTTTTGGCTTGCTTACGTGTGCTTTTTTTCCGTTGAGTGTCCGACTGGTCGACTTCATGAAGTGCATACGCTCCAGTCACGCGTCGATCTTTCAACTTACATCCCAGCAGAGAATCGTATCATGTTGAGGAAGTCTTACAGAATATCGCCACCTCGAAACGCCCACTCTCGAAATGCATTGGTGGGACGCAGTCGGATCGTCATGTTCTAGAATTGCTTCTCGAAGTTGAATCAGAGCATGAACGGACGAGCATAGGCACGGCGAGGGATTTGGACTCACAGGAGAAACGCTCCTTTATCGGCGCTACCCCTGAGAGACACTCGCTCTCTTCGTGATGTACGATGGCGACTAGTGCTGTCTGTGAACATGGGATGAGGAAGACTCTCGTGGTGATTCGGACACCTGCGACAACTCTTCAAAGACACTGTCACTCTCTGAGTATATAAGATGGACTGAAGTCGCAGCTGCTTCATCTTCAACTCACTCACCATCATTCAACTCAGGCTTCTTCAGCTATACACACACCTTTCACCCAGCAATACCATCGTCACCTCCAAAATGGCCGGTACAGAGTCTTTTATCGTTTCCAAGTCCTTGCCGACTATCCACCTCGACCTCCTTCGAGCTGAGGATGCTAAGGAGAGCGCCAACTTACTCGAAGCCTGCAGAAGCCATGGGTTCTTTTACTTGGACCTGAATAGCGACGCAGAACTGTGCGAATTGTGGGAAGAAATGCTTCCCATCATTGCTCAATATTTCGAGCAGCCTCTCGAAGTCAAAATGCAGGACGCCCGCAGCAGTGACAACTTCGGGTAAGTAAACTTCCACAGATCACCAGCGACGCCGTTAGCTCCCAAGTGTTGACTCCTTTTCAGATACGAGCCCATGGGTACCGAAGCGGGCCCCAACCCAAAGACAAGAGACGGCTACGAATCTCTCAAGGTACGGTGTACGCGCTCTTAGCCCTCGAGTATAGGCTGACATCTCTGGTTCTAGTTCTCCCGCCGAGAATGCCTCAAGGGGTCATCTGACCTTACCACTTCGATCCGGTCACAGGAGGACTGTTTCTTCTCATTCATCAAGCAGGCGCACAACATCACCCTCATGATTCTTTCGCGGCTTTCGTCACAGCTCGGTCTCACAGACTCATCTCGCTTTGAGGCGCATCACGCAGGCATAGGCCCGTCGCTCTCGACGCTCGGCCTCCTGCGGTACCCAAAGCATGAGAAGAAGGATGAATCTGAGCCAACCAACGTTGGGCACAACAAGCACACAGACGTCGGGTCGCTGACGTTCCTGCTCGCCGCCCAATGGGGGCTGCAGTACCTCTCGCTCACGAGCAAGCGATGGGAATTCATCGAGCCTCGACGTGGGCAGGCCATCATCAATGTAGGCGACAGTCTGCGATTCCTGTCGGGCGGCGCGCTGGCCAGCGTGGTGCACCGTGTGGTGCCTCTGCGGAGGACCCAAGACGAGGACCGCTACAGCATGGCGTACTTCCTGCGCATGAACGATGGCGGACTCTTCAGCGACACGACGGGCAGGAAGTGGACGGCCAACGAGTGGCACGACTTCAAGTTTGGCGTTTTCAAGAACCCGAGCGCGTTGGACGCGAGGGGCCAATTCCTAACGGGGATGATGATCACGGATAGTGAGGAGCTGCCCCGCAATGAAGCTGCTGTTGCGGCATAGTGTGGCGGGGTAGGAACCAGGGCCCGCCTTTCCTCTCCGTTAAAAAAAAGATACATGGAGTTTGTTTATAGATTTTAGTTTGAATTGATTTTGCATTATTTTTCTATTTCCTTGGGACCCCCGAATTGTCTATCGTAAAAGTGAAAGTTTTAGTACAAATGTTCTAGCTGAGTTCAAATTGCAGTTGCTAGTGTGTAGACACGTGTACTGGCCCGCAGGAAGGGCGGGAGTCGGGGAGCTAGTTACGGCTCATGTGCTGTACAGCAGCGCATTGCAGTGTTAGGTCTACACTATGCGTAGTGCATGCAGCCCTGTAAGCTCGGTAACCCCGCGTTATGCAGTCTCGGCAGTCACCCATTAGCACATCTGAAGGCCGCCAAGCCTCTATAACTGAGTCCTGACAAACGCTCTCTACCTGGCCCTCATCCTACTTCTAGTGAATAAACCTGAGGTATGCTCAGTTATACCTTTCGTATACCTCTGTTGCTACGCTCCTTATTTTTCAATAAATATAACTATTATACCTTAGTCGAAAACATCACCCAGATCCCGCTTTGCCTATAAGTACGTACATAGATGTGTTTTGCCGTTCATGATTTTAGAGCTTCTAGGCATCAAGATTAGTCCTGACGCTACTAGGTGTTAAATTGGCTAAGATGACTTCCAATGTAACGAATGTGGGTAAGCCACTCTACAGCATTACAGTCGTAACCAGCATGAGCCAAAGGCTTCAAGACGCACTAGCGATAATTGTTCACTCAGATCTCCAAATCTACTGTTCGCTGAAGAAAAGCCCCAGGAAGAGCACGGACCTTTCTCTTTTCACTGCTATAACACAGAAGCATTTACAGTATATACTGGCACTCACAGCATGCTAATAGTTTCACTTGCAAGGCAAAATAGTACATATTGACTAGATATATAGACCTTGTAACTAGCCGAATTAAGTATGAAGCTACTCAGATTGGCATAACCGATACTACACGTTGACAATACCCGATATTCTCATTCAAATCGGGGGACTAATGTCGAGACCTGCAACGGCCAGCTTGAACGCATCATTCCTATTCGGTTATGTTAGTAAAGAGAAGCTCGGGGCCCATAAACAGTGTGGCCATACCTCGAATAACTCCCGGCGACATCCAGGTCCAATCTACCTCGCAAACAATCATCAAAGTCAACCCCGACGGTAAGCATGCCGTCTTCGTCCTCCCATAAGGGCCCCTGAAGGATTTGTCCCTGCGGAGACACGATGCAAGAACCTCCCCTTGATACAAACTCCTCGCTCTCAGACTTCTCTCCGTAAATCCATGCTGGTTGGCTCTGTTTCTTGAAGCACTGATTTGCGCTTAAGACGAAGCATCGCCCCTCGCAGCCTACCGTTTGCATGAGGGGTGCCCAAGTATCGCGCGCATCAGCCGTCGGTGCAAGATAGAGGTTAACATTTTGGCTGTAGAGCGAATGCCGCAGCAGTGGCATGTAATTCTCCCAGCAGATTGCTGCCGCGAGCGTGAGATGAACCCCTTTAATGTTGGTTGTCACGGCACGGAGCGAGGATGGTTGCCCGAACCCCCATATCAATCGTTCAGATCCAGTCTGCGGGGAGAATCAGCTAATCATATTCAAAATGGAAAAGATCATCTCGGGAAACCAAGCACTTACTGGCATTACCTTTCTCCGCTTGCCGGTCACTGTAAATATTTTACTCTTCATCAGTTTGCTGTACTTTTGCTGTACGCTACGTTGGGAAATTTGTACACTACTCACCTCCCAGCTTGGGGCAAACATAAACAACAGCACAGTACAGCGTTCCCCCGGATTTCTCAACCAGCCCTGTGACGATGAAGATGCCAGTTTCTTTGGCGATGCGCTCGAGCTGCTCTCGCGTACCATCGCCCCTTCGGCCATCTTGTTGTCCCTCGAGCTCTCTTCTCACCCATTCGTCTCCGGCACCCTCCGGAGTATCTCCTAAATCCACAGCATCTTTGAAGTACTTCAAAAATTGCTCCCTTCCTTCGGGGGTACGACCTCCTACGGCAGCACCAAAAGTAGCCCCCCGGGGATAACCGCCGATGTAGGCCTCAGGAAAGAGAACTAGATCTGGAGAGGGGTCTTCTTTGGAAGCCTTATGGCATTGCTGGGATAAAGCTTTCAGGGTTTCTTGAATGGTAGAGAGTGTGTAGCTTCTGGCACACTGCGAGGTAAACAGTCTGTGGTTTAGATGCCATTTTTATCGGCCATATCATACCAAAGGTGATAATTTAGGTGAGCAAGTAAGGGGCGGATGGAGACGGAAATGTTTTGCTCCATCATAGTGCACCTCCCCTGCTGATGATTCTATATGAACTTTCTGCGCGTATTTGGAGAATTTCCAGCTGCGCCGATGCAGCCCCGGTTGATTCTACTCAGTAAGGAGACCCCTATCATCCCCGCACCAACTGTCAACCCAAAAACTTCAGACCGACTTCTTGGCCGAAGCCGCATGTCTATCAATCCTACCGTAGGATCCATGCATGTAGGGTCCTGTGCATCCACAACAGGTGGCAATATTTAACCCCTTTGAGAGTCGTGGTATTGTAAGTCACGAAATTGAACTTGAAGTCACGTTAAGTCACTACAAGTATATCCGACCGCGGAGCACATGAGCGCATGTACCGACGCTGCGTAGAAGTTTGCAGTTCGAGTGCCAGATCCCTGCGGGTGATCTACAGGTTTACAAGGATCCAGAGGACCGTACCAAAGCTCCTCAGGAATCTAGAATCTCTACACGCTTACGCATTGTCTTGAATTTGCCACAAACGTTGAGATGCTCATATTTCGATGTTGTTGAGATCTCACGGAAGGATCCCCCCGAAAGAGACGAATACGACTGTGCTACATGGTGTGCATGTAACGTGTCCCTCACAGGTCCTTTGCGTTCGTCCCTGTCACGCATCGCTAGCGGCGACGCGGTTATACGACGGGATCTAATAGTAGATGAGGCTCAAAGCTAGCGGTTTCTGCGATATCGGTGTCGGTGTCAGTGCCATATTGTAAAATTCCAATTTGTCACATATTCGTGATGTCCTCTAAGCCCCGGTCTAGAGACTCCTGAAACGGTGGATCCTTGTAGTAAAATGAGTCCTTGAAGTTGACGAATGCGTGGTTTATTCAGTCAAATGCGGCTGCCTCTTTCTAGGTCTCCACGTCTCGCTTACCTTAGTGAAGTAGAATGAGAATGAGCATATACTCAATAGAATAATAGGTTCTCCATCACGAATAGTGAGAATTTTGGTCAGAAAATCTCTCGGGCACCTAATAGAAAGCCTTTTCCACTTAAATTTTGACCTTCTCTCCCTCATCTCAGCTCACAGTCGACATAAGGACCAAAAAACTTTATCTCGTGTACTGCCATTCGTGTTTTCTTCACCATTTGATATCAACTTGTTACTGAAATACACTGGCGAGGAAAGTTAAAAGTTGTCCTATTTTTTTTCATAGAGCGAGAAGACATTTCCTACTTCAAGTGCTCCAGGCCGATCCAAAGTCGCCCATCATGGCTGAAAAGAAGAGCCAACTTAAAGTGTTTTCAATAGCTATAGATGACTCTCAGAGTGAGACCATCCAGGGCACAAGTCAGACAACACTTGACCGAGCGAAGAGTGCAACAAGTTGGAAAGACCCGGGTCCTCCCCCGGATGGTGGAGTTCGCGCCTGGACTCAGGTCCTAATGGGACACCTCGTCATTATGAACACTTGGTACCCTTCTCTCTCTCTCTCTCTTTTCTATAAGGTGTTTGTGCTTTAGATTCGTCGTTTGCAGTTTTAATAGTTTTCCAGGGGCAACATAAACTCTTTTGGTATCTACGAGACCTTCTATGTCGATTACCTCAATCGTTCCCACGCCGATGTAGCATGGATTGGGAGCGTACAGGTCTTCCTTGTATTCTTCATTGGTACATTCTCTGGCAGGCTTACCGATGCAGGATGGTTTCGACCGGTGTTCTGTGAGTAAAGACCTCTTTACCTATGCTGTCGTCTTCACCCGTCTCGAGAGACATAGAGCGCTAATTTGTGATAGTATTTGGGACTGTATTGACCTTGGTCGGCATATTTACAGCCTCCCTATCCACACAGTATTGGCAACTATTTCTAGCCCAAGGAATTACACTTGGTCTTGGTGCGGGGTGCTTATTCTGCCCAGCACTAGCAATAGTATCCACGTATTTCTCCAAGAGAAAAGTGTTGGCTGTTGGTATCTGCGCCTGCGGTAGCGCAACTGGTGGATTGATATATCCAGCAATGTTCCAGCAACTAATCTACAGAATCGGCTATGGATGGACAATGAGGGCCTTGGGGTTCACTACGATGGGCTGTCTAATTATCTGTAATCTCATAGCAAAGCCGAGATTACCTCCTCGAAATACAGGCCCCCTTGTGGAACTTCAGGCGTTTACTGAAGCTTCGTATTCCTTGTTTGCGGGTTAGTATCACTGAAGAGCCATCCCGTCAAGTTTTTCGCTAACAGTCTCAAAGCTGGGATATTTATCGTGTTCTGGGGCGTCTACTTCGCCTTTTACTATGTATCTTCCTTCGGCGTTGATATAATTGGAATCTCACAGACAGAGTCATTCAACCTCTTTCTGATTATCAATGGTGTCGGCATAATAGGCCGCAGCCTCCCCGCGTACTTGGCTGTCCGTTTTACCGGTCCCATCAACATTCTCCTCATAGTCACCTTCGCTTCTATCGTTGCTGCTTGGGCAATGATTGGTGTCACGTCCAAAGGGGGGCTGTACGCTTGGACAGTGGTTTATGGCATTGTCGGAAATGGCGTCCAAGCAATGTTTCCGGCGACCTTGAGTAGCCTGACGACAGACCTAAAGAAGTCGGGAGTTCGAATGGGAATGATTTTTGTAAGTGCTGCCTCAGAACGTGCTCCGAGATTGTTGGGCTGACTTTAAACAGACGATCGTGAGCTTCTCTGTTCTCACAGGCCCACCGATAGCTGGCGTGTTGATCACAAGGGATAATGGTCGCTATTTGTATGCGCAGGTGTTTGCCGCAGCGTCAATGGTAGTAGGATTCTTACTCCTCTTGGGGGCTAGAATTGCGGCGACTGGCAATGTTGTACTCTGCAAAGCCTAAGGTCGATGCCGCAACATGAGCTACATAGCGAGCTCTCATCCGGTGTAACATGACCATATGACAAGCCAGTCACACTACAGTATGTAGATACTCATCATGACTGGGAAAATGCTAGAAATATACAGAGACTATGATCGGGTTTGATCTGATTATCTTATCTAGGTAGTCTATGCTATCGCACTTCATTACTACAACTTCCTGCCATTATAACATACACATATATGACTAGTATTGTTTTACTGATCACCCTTCTAGAACAAAAAGCCAAAATCAGATATAACCATTTAGCAGTGATGTAGATGTTGAGATTCAGCAAAAGAACAATCCTGATTTCGCCCGGACTTGAACCGGAGACCTTCAGTGTGTCCATGGATTATATCTTCGAGATATGATCTTCATGTTAGACTGACGTGATAACCAACTACACCACGAAACCGAGCTTGTGATTGGATGAAAGACGCTGTCGTTAAAATATTATATACCATTGCAAATAGTGGGTGGAGGAGAGCGGGGGTTGTGATAGTTTTACAGTAGGAGTTGCGAGGGCTGATTGGCGGGAAGCGGGGACATCAGATAGGGCTCGGGTTTTGGTTACCAATTTACTCGGGCTGTCGACGACGTCAAGTTTAAGTTCTCCACCAACCATTCAAACCGGACTCTTATCCTTTCCGCTTTCTGAAATCTCTTACATGTGTGTGTGTGTACGCATTTACAGCAACGTCTAAACTTACCTACCTTTCGCTTAGATAGATTTGCCATTTCCCGCCCCCACCGGTCATCCGCATTCGTTATGGCTACCGACCCATTATAACCAAGGCCAATTCCTTCTTGAATTATCCCTACAATGCACTAAAAGAAGGCATAGTATAGGCCTTGGTGATAGAATCTGTAGTTAGCTCATGAGCATTTAAATGAAGCGAAAGAGATAGTACACTGATGCAAAGAAGGAGCGGGCTAGAGCTAGAGAGAGTGAAAATGGGCGTGTCATGCTAAGAAATATTTATGGTATTAGAGTGCTGTTCTCGGTTAGATATGCTTGGTTTTCAATATCTTATTAATACTTAGCATACTACTCTCACTAATACTTGAATCCAGACGCGGGACACAAATGACGTAAATACAATGCCAGACTACAAAGGCCGGGAAAATAGTATTATTAAAAATCCAAAGAACAAATTAGCATGCTAATAAATTTCATATCCAAAGTTCTCCTAAAAAGGACAGTTTCCTGGTACTAGGCGTGTTGTTGGCAGTATTAGCGGCACAAATGTCACATTTGTGAACAGTATACAGTTGTCTGGTCAGTTTAGAAGAATGCCGCATTTGAGTTCTAGAAATTAAACGAGTGCGTTAAACTAAAAACCTCGCCACAGGATATTATGTGTATATTTATTGAAAAAGGAATGTGTAAACGGTGTAACTCGAAAGTTGGTGCTTCTTCTCATACGTGTATTCGAAACTCTCCGCTGTGACGGATGAGACAAGAGGCTAAGCCAACTACTTCGGGGACCTCACATTTCAAACCGGAAATATAATTCCATTGTCCGAAAACCGACTTCGTAAAGTCCCTCGGACATTAGCCTATCAAATAACTCCATGCCACTCCATT
Organism: Xylaria sp. MSU_SB201401; assembly: GCA_002288965.1. NCBI lineage: Eukaryota > Fungi > Ascomycota > Sordariomycetes > Xylariales > Xylariaceae > Xylaria > Xylaria sp. MSU_SB201401. Next base: position 13,234 of record NPFG01000458.1, read on the forward strand.
CGAATAAAGCCAAGATCCCCTTTAAAGCCAAGTAATAAAAGCATCATAGGTTCTGCATTCACCTTATGCTAATATCTACTTAATGTCTCTAACAATAACGTTATTATTTCCTGTAAATAAATATCGCATGCCTAGGATAATCCAAGTTCCTACCATGGGATTTATATGCAGCTAATTAATAGACTGGAAAACTTTATGCCCTAGCACGCTATATACCAGATAAATAATTGTTATAACCGGCAGCAATACTGGCCTGGGCAAAGAGGCAGCGTGCTATTATACCTGACTTAGAGCGAAGAGACTGATTCTAGCTATCTGCAATTTTTAAAAAGGGGAAGCGGCCAAAGAAGATATTACCACTACTACTGCCTCGGGAGTGGACATTTAGATCTAAAAGATTAATATGGTATAACCCTTAAGTATAAAAGCCTTTGCCTCTTAACTTGAAAACGAACTTGACTGTGTTAATATTTTTTATGCTAATGCGGGCTTAGTCTCGGCAATGTATAAAAAGGTCTAGGGGTTTAGGGTTAAAGGAACTGAGATAAAAGTTGCTATTAATTATATTGCGATTTATCTACTTGTTGCGCTTATGCTGCCTAAGCTAAAAGCTACGACGGTCGAATATTCTATTTGGCTTATGCTCGCCATTACCAGCTTAAGGGCTTATAGATATAGTTAGTTTCTCTAAAAGTTAGTGCCTAACCTTTTTAAAGCGGTTAACAGCAATAGGAAAAATAGCCCGCCCTAGATAAAGCAGGACCCCCTTTCTAAGCTCTTTAGCGTTTTTACCCTCTGCAGTATCGCAGAAGAGTATCTTTTATACCCGGTGACTATTAATGCCGTAAGCCCCGGCTTATACTACTCCGATTTAGTGCAAAAAGCAAAAGGCTTGCAAAAGGTAGCCTTTGATGCGATAAAGACAGTATTAGCTAGGACAACCGAGCAAGGTAGCAGGACTTTAATCTCGGCGGAGATTGCGGGCCCGGAGTCGCACAGTCGATACCTCGAGGACTGCAAGGTCGGAAAGCCCTTTAAGGTTGTAATTCAGAACCCGGATATAGGAAAGCGCTTATAGATTAAGTTAAAAGCGAAGCTGGAGGAGATCTAGCCCAGAGTGACCGACAACTTTTGAGTTATTATAACAGGGGCTGTATTCAGGGCTTGGAAGATGACTTCAATTCAACAATAATCTTCAAGGTCTTGACTAGGTCCTTGGATCTGTTCCTTCGGACCTGACCCAATCTGGCTTGACCTGATTCTATATACAGCGATTTCCAAGATGACTAACCTCCATGGTTATACCAAGTGACTCAAATAAGCGAGGGCTGAATAGCTTCGCGTTCAATACTAATAAGACATGCGCAAATACGAAGGTGTATAGAAGTGTATAGCCAAAGGTGTTCACCGAAGCCGGCATAAGAAACAGCATACAGGTGCCACCTACATGTAACAGTTATACACACACATATTAGGGGGTTGTGATATCTTAGCTATGCTCTACTGAGAAAGAAGGTCGCCATATTAACGCACCATGGCTTAGCATATCCGCTTAATAATTAACCTGCCGTGAAAATCGATTTTGGAAATTACTATTTAGGTATCAAATAGTTCGAACCAACAACGCGGTCTTGTCGCATTGGGTATAACAGGCAGTAATGGTGTGATAGCATGCTCCATCCCCGGACTAAGGACGATGGTTGGTATCGATACAGATAGACGTAGAATTAAGGCTTTCCAAAATTACCAAAACGTTATGCTAGCTCTGACATAAAGCGCATCCAGTACCCACGAAAATCCCAAGCCAGCATCAACTTTTCCATTGACAGCTTATAACACCTTTCTCGGCGGAGGTGCATATCAAGGTGAGACTCTTCATAGCTGTCACAACTTCCTAATGGATGTGTTAATCCTCTGCTTGATGATTAGTGCGCTATACTAACTTCAGAGACTTGCTTGCTCATCGCACCATAATTGATCTGGCTGAACGTTAGTCACTTCACTACCTTCACGGCTTGGCCGCCGCCAGGTGTCCGTGCAACTCACATTGACCAAGTCGGTCAAGAAGTTATTGTCGCCGCTGAATTCAAATTTATTCTGACCAATCGTGTTTCCCGACCCGTTATTGTTGCCATTGTTGTTGCCATTATCACTTCCAACTTCAGGATTATTCTCGTTATCTTCGTCAAATGTTAGGGATCCCTTCCAAGAATTGCCACGCGTGGTCTCAGTGGACTTACTATTTCCTATATCATTGAGCGAATCCTTGAGGCTGGGCCACTCGGTGCCTTCCTGTGCAAGGGGAAGTGCTGCGACGATGGTGGCTAGAGCCAGAGAGGCGACGAGGGCTTGAATATGCATTTTTTAGAGTAAGAATGAATAAGAGCTTTGTTGTCCGTGTGGCTTAACGAGTATTAGACTTATGTGTATTGAGCGAGGATGGTAAGGTAGCAACAATAGGAAAAAGAGCGAAGTCAGCTCTTATACTCATCCTGAGGTAAACAGGCATCAGCTGCAAGCTTGGTTGCAGGCCGATCCGTAATCTGATAATGAAGATTTAATCTTATATGTCAGTTGCTTTTTGTGGATGATTTCTGACATTTTCTAGCGCCAAGATGCAATAGATTTCCGCAAGGGGAACTCTCCGAAATGCTACCTGCAATGAAGATCGCGCCTTATACCGCTCAGGTTAGTCATAATGAGACTATATGCGGATGCATCCTTAGCACTTTATTTTGCTAATGCTAATCAAAAAGGAAGTGAGCGATTTAGTCCCTCACGGATTAAACACCAAAAGAGCCATGGTTAGAGAGCAAAAACATTAGATAAAACTGACAAAAGTAAACACCACGTAATTGACAAAAGGATCTCATTAGCGATGGCTCGAATTCTCAGTATGAGGGTCGAACTCATGACCTTCGCATTACTTGATACAATGTGAATTGTATTAGTACGACGCTCTAACCAACTGAGGTAACCGAGCAAGATCTTTGCGAGTTTGCATTTCTTATGACTGACCCGACTCTTTTTAGACCTTCTATCATAAAAATAGTTGGATTATCTCCATCCGGGATGTCCCTATAATTGCTATCTATTTTGGCAACTCTTTGAGATTATTACCTCTACGGTGCGCGCAAGAGATATGGGGGGTAACCCAGGCTCAGGTACCAGAAGCTAAAAAAGAACCTCACAATTTAACGGCCCATCACCTTTGAACTTTATATGAAATCGATTGCGGCAGTTCTACAAGCGCCATGGCCTTGTCAATAGCTTAAATAGAGGCCGTCAAGTGCAGAGCAGCTTGCGTCACAAGGGAAATTGGGTGGATCTTTCTAGTCTCTTTGCACTTGAAATGCTCATTGCGTGTCACCTATTGTTCGGAATGGCTGCGGACATCCTATAGAATCTTCCTGGAGATAAACTCTTCCCAGTGTAATGCTACCCGAATCAGGAGCCCATGTTCAGGGTATCTCGCTTCAAATTCTCTTGCCGAGTGTTGCTAATTAATCTACTTGACTTGATTACTTAAGATATCTATCTAGGAACATTAAGATCTATAATAATGTGGAAGAAACTGTATGTCATAGGCAAGAAGGTCTTGAGCAGGCGTCGGGTAACGACAAATACTAAATACTCCAACGCCCCGACAATTAGCAATGATCCTGATATAGGGTGACCCCATCTGACACTTCGTCACTCAAGTTCCAGTGTCAAGGGCTCGGAATGGTTGTTAGTCCAGTCGAATGCAGTGGTTTACAGTTGATCTGTCCGAAATCTGAGAGGTGAGATCCGTAGTTGAATACTTTGAAAGTTAGACCGTTCATCTTGCGGACACTTGATAGCATCGACAGAGGTAAACCACAAAGCTTTCCTTCGCTTGGGGGATATGCCGAAGGGGGGGAACCACAGTCGCTAGATTATAATACAAATGAGCAATGAAATATCTCTCCAGACCAAGGTATACACGTGTGGTTGAGACATGACGTTAAACTTAAGGGTAGCGAATGTCGGGGATGGTTTTTAAGGAAAGACCACTGTTACCACCCGTCTATGAAAGGTTCTCACGGGATTAAGAAGATTTAGAATCCTTTAATCCTATAGACATCTTCTGATCCCGATACTAAGCTTTTACTTCTATAATATTGTGACTAAAGAAGTTAAGCAAAAAGTAGTAATGCTTTTAGAGCAATGTGGGAAACAGCCACAGTGCAAACTGAATACAGCAAGCAAGATTTTTACTCTGGTATAAGTAAACAGATCAGGAGAAAATGTTGCACTTAAAAACGACGCCGTTAGACGTGAATACAGTCTAATAGTATATATACTCCACCTGAGTGCGATAGAAAGATGGTGAATAAAGTAAGATAAGACATAATAGTTCTATAAAGATAGTCCTTATAGCAGAGGACTTCTCTCTCCCTATATACTGAATGATACATGTATATCTAAATATAAGCCTAAACAGATGATAAACATAGCAAAAAGCACACTATAGAATAGGGAAAAAGTATATACTGGTCCGTATGAGGGTCTAACTCATGACCTTCGCATCACTTTATACAATGTGAACTGTGTTAGTACGACGCTCTAACCAACTGACGTAACAGACCAATCAGCTGATTTATGTCATGTGACCTGCGTATTGAAAAAAATGACTCTCCGACAAAGCTGTCGCTGGCTTGTCTCCTCGACTGTTCTGCTTGACTGTCTCTATGCACTTCCTCAAGTAAGCGGCCAGGTCAAGGCAGGGAGTTTAAGGTACCACCATATTTGGAGGGCGCCTACTCCTCTTACTGGATGTATCCTGACACTAGCAGCATCTTTCCTAGGTTAACCGGCCTTGAAAAGTCGTGGCTCAGGTCTTCACTTGTTCAAAATCGAGCGAGGGTGTGTGAGCTAGTGAGACTGGAAAATCCGGAATCAAGTTAGGCATTCAGGTAGGCTCGGGTGCGAAATCCCATGTAAATTCTACCGATCCCGTATGACTCGGCATTATGCCGAGGTGGAGCTCCCCTGTAACTAATATGGGCAAAGACTTCCGGGTCAACAAGCACCGTGATCGCGGGGATATTGACTGTCAGGGGTAGCTTAATCACGTGCCTTTCATGCGGAATCGTTGACTCTAGCCTCCTGTGTACCTAAATACAGAAAAGACAAGCAGTCAGAAGTCATAATAGAGACACCATGATAGGCTAGATTTCTTTCCCTTTGGATTCCTGTCCCTGTTTCACGAAGTTCATTCGTTACTATTAGCCCGTTTCCCGCTTCGCCTTATAGGCATCAATTTACTGAATAACTTGACCAAGAAAATGACTATCGTACATATGGGTAAGTAGAATAAAAAAAGAAAAATAAGCCTGCATGAGATGACATTCAAGCACCAGAAGGAGGGACAAGGGGAAGACTCCGAAGTCCCAGGCATCACTTTCTGTTCATGACATGACATAGCCAGCTAACAACATCCCGACCGCAGTATACTTCAAGTTCAAACCGGACGTCACGCAAGCACACAAAGACACATTTGTCCGGGAGCTGAAGAAGTTGAAGGAGCTGGATTGCGTGAAGGGCAACAGACTTCTGGTCGGCGGGCCTTCAGTGACCGACCCGATCGAAAGGAGTAAAGGATTCGAGTACGCCCTCGTCAGCTTTCATGAGAATCGCGCAGCACTGGACGCCTATCAAGCCAGCAAAGAGCATCACTAGTAAGCAGAAACCATCTACAATACGAGAACCACCTTAGATCCCTGGTTCTCAGAGGTGGAACTCTCACTGACGTTTATTTCGTTGTCTAGCGTTACGTCAACCTACATGTTTCCATTCAAAGAGGACCTTTGCCGTTTCGACTTCGAGGTAGCTCCCGAAGATGAGTACATGTGTGATTTTGGTACTCTCATGCCGAAGATCAATGGGCACAAAAAGATGGTTTAGCTTATTCGGACATACTGATTAGATTAGTATAGAGCACATTAAAACATGGTACAATCGTAAACACGCTCGATATATCAATCCTGCGCTGGCCGTTCTCATCTTTCGTGTTTTTGACCCAGCTGCTTTTTCTTGTATTCGAGGTATGCCACCCGTTCAAGCCCCATTATGGCGTGAAATCGGAAGCTGATGTTATAATGGTAACACTCTGGCAATAGTTCCCCCGAAATATTTCTCTTTATCCCAGAGTCATCGTTAAAGTTGATGGAAGCCATTTCGAAACTCCTGGTCTTCGCCAATCATCCAGTTTAAGTCGAACCAGCTGCTGATATCACCGATCTCATTGTAGAAAAACTGTGATTCCAAACCATAGCCTCTGTTGGTGTAGGCTTGGTCGCTGTTATCTTCGGGCAAGCTGTGTCGAAAGTTACCTGTCTGATTTAAACTCATGAGCCATTGTCCAGCAACCATCTGCTCATTGCTGATGCCGCCATTCTCAGCTGTACCCCAAGAGTCAACAGTGAGCTGTGCAAGCCGCTCAAACTTCTCGAGAGCGCTCGTCGCAACACTCCACTATTTGCTTAATGTCCGTAAAAGACTAGAACATGCCGCGGTATTGTGCTGAAAAGTCGCCAAGGAAGTCTCTCGCTTGATCTCTGATTTGACCCATAAGCAATACAAGAAAGTCATTCCACTGACAAAGATAGAGTGCGCCGCGAGCCAGGTACTATTCAGTTTTGAGAAGCGGTTGAGGTCGGCCGAGATAAGGCACGTCTGAACCGCACTACCATAGACAATCTTCCAGGATTCGATAGTTGGCTGTGGGATAGCCGGTGATGGTCGGTGTAATAACATCAGACAATGATGGTACTTCAACTTCAAGTATCGAATTGGGACATCGGAGCTGTTACGCATGGGCCTTCGCCACTTCAAATCACGCTCTAAACTCTTCAGTAGGCCTTCACAGCGGCGATGAACATCTGCCTGCCATTCTGCCGTGGCAGGCAGCCAGGGAAAGCGGTCTGGAGAATTGCGTACCCGATAAAGAATGAGCTTCATCTCTGCTATTAGCTGGTCGAAATTGAAGGAATAATGTGACGGTGGGCGCTGCATCGAATTCAATGCCATCCTAGCTCTCTTGGTGATCGGCTCGGATGCCACTGAACCGCTATGGGGTGAGCTGCTCTCGGCTGTTCCCGAGCATTGGTCATGTATACAAGGGAACTCGACGTCAATTGCCTCGTCGCGCAATGTCAGCGGCCGGCCGAGAACGACGGCCAGAGTTCTCTCCATTGAATAAGTCGACCAAAATACGCCCTGCCGTACGCGCTCACGGGCTCGCAGAAGATTCTTCTCCTGTAATGATAAGCCCGGTCTAACCTCCGACCATTGTCTTTGAAGACCTAGATCCAAACATGCAGCGATGGTATTAGCCGTGAGGTACCAGGCATTAGGACCATCAACAAAATAGAAACTGCACAGTGCCAACAACAACATGATCTGCAACCCCTCTACACTCTCGTGTAGGGAGATGTTATGAATCCACGACAGCGCGGTTGCCAGATATCTCTGCGAAGAGAAGTCTGCCGACAGCCTGGGCTCTAACACTCGCGCGCCGAGTGCTATCACTAGAAGCAACTGCACGGAATGGAGAGGAGATAAGGCATTCTCAAAGTCACCCAATCGAGGCAAATGGATGTTGTGGGGATCGGATGACTCTTTTGAAAAAAGCGCCTCAAGGAGGCGCATAACGGTATCTTCGTCTAGAAACGGGTAGAAGGGGTGGTGAGTTTCGAAGTATGCATCGATGAAATGCATAAAATCCACGCCGAATGCCCAATCCCTGGGGAAAGGCACCGGCTGTGGGTGCTGGACACGTTCTATATCATCGGCGGATGTCAAGCTTGTCGGGGCTTGTCGAGATTGCGGGACAGCAGATAATATCAGCCGTGCGAAAGGTACACCGGACGAAGGGCCCAAATACTTGGAACCAGTTGAATTAGCCAATGACAGAAGCCCAACATCATGCGCCAGAGGCTCGTTGGGCATAATCTGCGCTGTCGTAGCGGGACTGGTGTCATCGGTAGGAATAGTCTTCGGCGAGTGGCGCTCTGGCTCATCTAGGGGGACTTTAGGCACTGTGCTGTGAAGTGCAGTATCGGGTTGCTGCTGCTGCCATATTGCGGCGGCTGCGGCGGCGCTACATAGTCCGATCGACCTGCCAGCGGCTCCTGACCCAACGCCCAAGGCGCCGGGAAGACTGCGAGATCGGCAGACGAGTCGCGTGATGACGGCAAGCTAACCTCGTGATTAGACGATGGAAGCGGATCGGATGGTCCCTCAGGGGAAGTCGGGCCATTGTCGACCCGAGGCGGCGGCAGCGTTGGTGTATTGGTTTGATAGGCGGAATTCTCTAGAGAACGCAAGCGAGCTTCGAGATGCTCAATGTGGGCCAAGGCGGCTGAGCTGGTGGCCAGAGCCGACGGCCGTGTGCATATCTGGCCGGCCTTGTCGCAGTTGGTACACGGGCCCTGGCCGTTATCACAACGGATTTTCTGGGTGCGACATCGGGAACAAGCCGTCCCCTTTTTTCGGTTCGGCGGGTTGCCCTGCGCCTGTGATCGCTGCTGCTGCTGGGCCATCTGGGTTTGTGGGACAGATATGCATCACCGATCGTGTATCAACAGCGCGGCATCTAACGCTGAGTTGTGCGGTTGCGGGGATGAAGCCGCGACGTATTACACAGCATTAATGATCGCTCATGCGTATTCTGTACGTATAGGTACAGAGGAAGCATAACGGGAGTTCTATTCCAGAGACGAGAAACAACCTGTCAGCTGCATCCAGGACAGCTAGTTGTCGTGCGTGTGTATGCGAAGGTGGCTCGGCTGTTGGACTCGGTACCTGGCCCTGACCAACAGCCACATATAGATGGAGTACTGAAACATGATCATGATATCCGGGATTTGGTGAATGATGAGAGCAGTTGGGACAAGTTGAGCAGTAGTCGGTCCCTCACTTACCCCAATTCCCCGCCACACGCTCGGGCTTCAGGCCGAAACAGCACTAGCCGAACCGTCCAACATCCTACCTGCCTGGGAAGTAAGTACCTACCAGGTAGGTACTTAAAATACCTGAGCAAAATGGAAGCTGCGCAAGCAGTTATTTAGCAGGTGCGATATCAGCGATTGCAGGAAGCAGCTGGTAGGCAGTACCTTCCCTCGCTTGTAATCAATATGACGTCAATCTCCCAGAACCGCACTGTCCAACTCCTTCAAGCTGCTGTGGAAGGGACATATGCGGTCGGGGCCTACAACTGGTGCGTACCTACCTAAATAGTAGTTAGTCACTAGGGGCCTAGAAAGAGTGCTGTTGATTGGAAAGTCTACTGACCTTGTCGCCCTATCGCCTACAACAACAGCTACAATGACGATGGTGTCATTGCCGTGATCCGCGCCGCTGAGGCTAGCCGTTCGCCAGCCATCATTCAGCTGTTCCCCTGGACTCTTCGCTTCCAGGGGCCAGCATTTGTACGCTATGTCGTTGAAGCGGCGCATGCTGCGAGTGTCCCCATTGCTGTTCACCTGGACCACTGCATCAACCCGGCAGATGTGGATGCCGCTCTCGAGCTGCCTTTTGACTCCATCATGATCGATGCTTCAGTCCAGGACCCCGAAGAAAATGCACGCCAGTGCGAGAGAATCGTCAAGATCGCTAACTCGAAGGGCATCGCTATCGAGGTTGAGATGGGCCGTATTGAAGGTGGCGAAGACGGACTGCCTAATGTTGACCTCGACACCATCATGACCCAACCCGATGAAGCCTATGACTTCATGAAGCGCACGGGTGCACAGTTTCTGGCCCCCTCATTTGGAAACATTCACGGTCACTATGGTCCTGGTGGGCCCGAGAGGTTTTGGAATCTCCAACTGTAGGTTCGCTTGCGAACCAAAACCCCTTCACGCCTTGAAACGCTAACTCGAGTATTCATTTAGGCTAGATAACATTCACAAAGCGGTTCCGAATATACCACTCGTGCTTCATGGCACACATCAAGTCTCCGATGAGCTGTTCAGAGAGGCCCGCATGCGGGGTGTAGTGAAGATCAATTTGAATCGGACCGTTCGCGACGAATACAGCGATTTTGTCGCCAAGAGCGCCGCAAAGCTCGAGTTGACGGCGCTGAAGACGGAGGCTGTTGAAGTTTACTCCAGATCGATTCAAAGAGCTATGAAGGATTTCCTAAACTCGGCCGGCAAAGCATAACGAGGGACGGGCATTTGTGAAAACTGGGATAAAGTAGATTAGGTTGGACTTTCAACTACGATACAATAGCCTAGAAATACCTCTTCAGAGAAGTCACAAGTCCCTCTACGATAGCTACAACACCACAAGCGCTAGGATCAGCGTGGTCCTTTGTGGACGCTCCGTCCCGCTCGGCGTCGACGTAGGTGCTCCGGCCAAATCTGCTCTGCACGGTCTCCGTGACCTTGCACCCAACCCTAGCGGCCTCGAGGGCCAGCTCGAAAGTCTGAACTGGATTACTCCTCTTTTGCGCCACTAATGTCTTGATGAAGGGAATCAGAGCGCCCATCATTGTCCTATCGCCCTCGCGGGCCGCGGTGACCTGCATCAAACTATGCAATGCAGCACAGAGCGCGTCGACCTGGCTTTCGAAGTCAGCCGTGGTGCGTTCGATAAATTTGATACACAGCGCCGACGCGAACGAGGTGAAGAAAACTGCATATAGAGCACCCGATATACCTCCCATCACCTTTGATAGAGTAGTGGCTACGGCCATGGCGCCCTCCGACAGGCTTGAAGTGTTGATATTCTTGCTCTAAATGCCCTGGAGAACGCCAGCAGCCCCATTTAGTAGCGTGGCGCCACAATCGCCGTCGCCCATTATGTTGTCTAGGCTTGTAATCTCGGGCTCGGCCGCAACGAGCGATGCGTACACAGACCTGACAACATCTTCGAAAAACGAGGCGTTACCTAAACGCCTGAATGTTAACGACTCTTACATGCGTGATCAGAGAACTTGCAGTGGAACACTTACAAGGGATAGCCGGTACGTTGTAAGTCTGCGGGTTGGAAACGCTCATCTCGTGATCCGTCGTAGCGGAACCCGCCCATAAGGTAGCCGGTATAGATGACGCCCATCCTAAAGCATTTGTGGGCGTGTCGAGAAATCTCAAAGCTGCAGTGGAAAAGGTATCTGTTTTCGGAAGACTCAGAGGCGTGATACTGAAGCCCGGCCCATTGAGTGCTGAAAGGAAAATTCCCGAGTAAACCCTCGACAACTTGATCTTGTACCTGTCTCCCAACTGAGTAACAACGTATCCTACCAGAGCGCTCATCTCCAATTGCGAAATACCTCCTAGATTATTGACTAACAAAACGATCTCACATTCTTCTGACCTTGGGTGGTGTTTAGATAGTTGCGCTCCTCATCCTCTTGGCTGAGAATCGCAACCAACTTTTCTTCCACTAGCACCTCTACAGTGGGCCTTGGGTTGATACGCCGGCTTCTAGGTTCACTGTGAATGCCAATACCCAGTTCAACTTCGTCGTGTCCCAGGCGCTTGACGTGAGGCCGCCCAGGAATATCGCAGCCGTCTAACGCTACGCCAATTGTTCCCATGTTCTGTGCCACGAACTCGGCAAGGTTAGCGATCTCATCCAAACCGCAACCTGCGGCCGCCGCCCCTCCTGCGATCTTGTGGACAAGAACCGTGCCGGCAAGGCCGCGGCAGGCGACGCGGGCGCTCTTAGACCGTCCTATAGAAACGTCATCAGCGACCGCGACAAGTCGCACGGGAACTCCCGTGGCAAAGCAGAATCGTTGAGCGGCGAGAGTGAAGTTTAGCTTATCGCCCGTGTAATTCTTCACGATGACGAGGATACCCTTCGATGAGCGGATGAGTGACAAGCCCGTCTCGATTCGCACCGCGTTGGGTGATGCGAAGATGTTGCCACAGACCGACGCGTCTAACATGCCCTCTCCAACATAGCCTACATGGGCGGGCTCATGTCCAGATCCACCTATCGTTGGTTCCAAAACGTTAACCTAATTGTTACTATAGATTTGAAATTGGATGTAAGAGATTGTGAACATCTTACCGCCGCTTAATAAAGTTGCCCGCTCGGGCCCATTTGGTTCAGCTGATTTGCGATAGATAACTGCACTATCCACCGCCTAGGTTAGCAAATCATTATTCCACTTGCAGATCCATCGAAATTCCATCATCTTAAGATTGAATTTTTACCCCCCTGCTTCTCATGTAAAATAAGGCCTGGGTGCAGAGCGAGGAATCCCTTAATGCCAAACTCCAACGCTGCCGTCTCACTTTCAATGAATGAGTGCGCCTTGCTAGCCATCGATTGATGAACGACTCATGGATTGCCCGATATAAATGGTTTAATCTTATGTTGAAAGTAAGTTCAATACTTGTGAGGCTCAGGTATAGGCTAGACGACGCGTCTTCAGCATGAAGCGTTCCAGGCCGTACGATACTATAAGTGCTAATTGTAACTCTCTGTTGATGCCGTCTCCGTATACCCCCAAGCCTACTCTATAGGCCGGTATTCTCACTTTGTCCGACCACATCCATGCGGTTTCCATCGCGTTACTCGTCAGACATCGCTGCTTCGTTGCCGACATGTACATGCGTAAGTATTTCTTGTCTCGCCAAATTGAGATTAGCACTAACTGTTGAACTAGAATCGGGGTTAACCCGAGAGATGTTTCTTCTCCCCATATTTTATATGCATGCTCTAATGAACTCGGGGGTTGCCGGATATAGTAGCTTCATTGAGCAAGTCGGGCATTTATTGGTGACGACGACAGGTCTTGGCATTTCTCCAAGGGTGGGGAAGACGGAGCTATCCAGGACCCTACAGTTTCTCCAACCCCGGGCCCCTGGACCCTGCAGGGAAACAAAGTGAGGGGTTATAGGGATGGGGTTCTGCAGCCGGTGAGGGGTGACAAGATATTAATTAGTAACCGGAGTGAATTCCGGTCTACATCTCCTCTGGGGTTTGGGTTTTTGGTAAGAGTTGGATACTTTCTTCCATCATTCACCGACCGCTAGGTAGTTATAACCGGTTCCGTTTAGTATATGCGTTAGAGAAGCCCTTGTTGTGCTCACGTTCCTATCCGAGTCATACGGTGCCCGTGTGGTATTAGTGTGGTATTACCTTTCGTAACCTGGTACGGAGAGCAGATATACAAGATCCTAAAATGGGTGTACATAGACTAGGTACTCAACTAGACTTAGACGATCAAGTGACACATTTGAAGACGGGATTAACTTCCACACCGCTTTACTTGGCTTTGACATCACACTAGAACTATCTGTTGATAGCGAATGAGGAAATAGTCGTAATTTATAGTCCGGGCGAGCCACGGGCCTCAGCATTTGACAAACGGATCGCGGCAGACGGGGCTAAGTAATATTTAATTATCAAACATTATAATGTACTTTTAAAAGTCAATTACTGTAATTATGTGGTTGACATATTAAGCCCTTGTGGCTATACGAAAGTCGGCTTTTCCACTCTCTCGAGACAATAATATACATCTTTCCTTTTCCTTATTATTTATACGCAAGCTATTATTAGTAGTTTTGCGGGCATATTATTAAAAACTTTAACAGACGTTAATTTTATATAAAAACCTATAAAATACTAAGGGTTTAAATGGTAATCGCTTAATCGAGGATTATTATATAAGACTTTATAACCCCGTTATATCTAACTATAATATTTAAAAACATTTATATAAGAGTAATAAAACCTAATACACTAACGCGAGATAATTTATATTAAATAAAGCGGATAAAGTTACACCTAATTAATCTGCCTTTAAAGCTTAAAATAGTCGGAAAAAATATAACTAAAAACCTTTACTTTAAAAAATACTAACTAAATAATATATAATAATTAATTGTGAGACTAAAATCTATAAAAAAGTTACTATTATATTAGTAATAATATTTAATAACTTTATTTAATTATTTAAAAGAGATATTAACGCTAGCTATTACTAAATAACCTAAAACTATATAAAAATCTTAGGCAAATATTTAAATGTGGCAGTATATATATAATCTAGTAGAAGTATTACTACTCCTTTATGCCCTACTAATATATAAATAAAAACTAAAATATTAGCTACCCTAATATTATAAGCTTTATTATATATTAAAATAGCTAATAGAGAAGGCGTTAAGCTACCTACTAAATTATCTTTTAAACCAATAGAATTAATAGCCTTTAAGCCTTTTAATAGTATTATAACTACTATAGTAAACTTTTAAAAGCCTTATAAGAACACTAGAGTCTTTATAAAACTAAATAATAAAATAACTGCGCTTATATAGGCAGCAGCCTATATAATTAAAATAATACTACTATAAAATTTAAAGCTACTTATAGATATAATCTATAAAGTACTATTAATAAAAATAGGATAGGTAATTAAAGCTATAAACTTAATAATAAGAAATAAGCTTTTAAAAAAAAATATTTTAATAATTAAATAAATATTATAAATTAAAACTATAACGCATTTCTTATATAAGTAGGCCACCTAATTAAATAGGCCACTTTCTAAACCTTTATATACGCGCCTAAAAATAATCTAATAATAACGCGTATAATTAATTTAAATTACTTAAAATTTAGTTTGCTAGACATTTTTATATCATTTTAACAAGTTTGTATATTATAGCCGGGTTTGCCGCAAGCCTTATAACGCTAGGCGCACATCTCCTTCCTCTTTATATAATAACTATCTTAATAATATTTATAATTTTTTTACCTAACTATATCTTTAAAAGCTTATAAATCTCTTACATCGTATAATAAAAGACCTTTTATCTTATAATCAAGTTCTTTTTATATAATAACGCCGGCTAAGCTTATAATTTGTTTTATAAAAAGTTATAATACCTTTTCCCCTTTTAATAATACGAGACCTAGTTATACTATATATAATCTAGTATATATCTTTAATAATAAATATTAAAAAGCTATTTTAATATTATACGACCTTTATATAACTTTTGATTTATATTAAAATAGGGATTAAGCTTTAGTTAAATTAATTAAAGTCGCAGGTTAGTTAAGATTATAAGTTAGTTAAGGTTATAAATTAGTTAGGATTATAAGTTAATTAAAGTTATAAATTGCTAACAGGTAGGTAAAGTTAAAAATAAAAGCTTGATTTAAAAGGCAATTAGTTAATAATCTAACTAGTTAATAATATATAATTTTAAAGATATAATTAGGTAAGAAAATTATAAATTATTATATCTAATATATTAAGACTATAGGAGTATAGCTAACCTGTTTACTTAAGCTATACTCATCTTATATATATTTCAAAAAGGATTCTTTCCTTTTTTAAGCTTTAGTTTTATATGATATTTATTATTAAATTATAAGATATATAAAGCTATTTATATATATTATATCTAACCTAACCTGCCTACCTATTTATAACAATTTTAAAGCTTCTTTTTAAAAGTCACCTATAATATATAAATAGCTTTTTAAAAACTAATAACTAAAGCTAGTATAATTCTAGTAAGCCTAATACTAATAGAATTATTTATAATAATAAGAACTAAAACCTAGTATAAATTATCTCCGGGAAAAGATAAAGATAACTAGGGAATATTTATATCTTTAATAATCTAACCTACTAATACTAATTTATAACTTTTTTAATAAAAAAATACTCGACTTTAAGCCAAAATTAAAAAGTTAAAGTAATAAATTCCTAAAAAAAAAGAGTCGCTATAAGATTATATACAACTTAAAGTATTTTTATTTTAAAGTCTTAAAAAATAAAAACTCTAAATAGTTTGAGAAGCGCTTTTAATTTTAATAAATTACTAATACCTTTATTATATTGTTAAAGATAATAACTAAGGCTAAAAATAACCTATAATAGTAGTAATAATCTTTTATTTTTATTATATCCTTTTTTTTAACTTATAGTTAGAGTTATTTCTAAGACTAATTATATTATAATTGCTAATATTATAGTAGGGATACTTATTATTATAAAAAACGCTACTTATTAAAAAAACCTGATTTTAGCTGCTTTATTACCTTTAATTATAAGCTTTTAAGTTTTAACTTTAATTATTATAAGTAGATTAAATAGGTTGCTAAACTATAATTTATATTTAAGATAACTAGTTATAAATTTTAGACTAATAAAGCTAAAGTTATTTATATAGCAAAGGAAATAGACTACTATTATAAGAATTAGTATAGTATTATATTTTAAAGGGTCTTATTTTAATAATAGGCTTAAATTAAGTCTAAATACTTAAAGTTTTTAAAATAAACTAAGATATAAATCTGCTAATCTTTTTTTTTTAAGCTAGTATTAATATATAATTAGAAAAAGCTACCTAATTAGCTAATTAAGACCTTTAAACTTTTGACTAATATTTAGCTACTATTAAATTATAAGATGTACTTTAAAATAAGTCTAAAAGAGTTATAATATTTTACTAAAAACTTAGTAGACTATTATAAAAAGAGATTATAAATTTTTATATACTTTTGCTAAAGATTTAATTTAATATAATAGATATTACTTAATACTAATAAGAAATAATAATATAAAACCAATATACTAATTATAGGAAAAAGAAATTAGAGTTGAAAAATAATTGCAATATTAATAAGATATTTAAAAACTTAGGCTAAAGTTAAAATAAAAGCTGCCCTAATCTAAATAAATACTATATTAACTATTATAGCTAAAAGAAATAGTTATAATAA
>NPFG01000459.1:0-29899 GCA_002288965.1 Xylaria sp. MSU_SB201401
GTTATTTTTAAAAGATAAATTTATATCTTTAGCCTACCTTAATAATATTTAGCTATTTTTTTTCTACTTATACCTTCTATAGTCTTTAGCCCTTAGATAATAGGCTATATAATGCCCTTAAAGCTATATATTATAAGTATTTGCAAGCTTTAAATAGCTTTATTAATATAGCATTAGTTAATAAGATTAACTTTATCTAATGCTATAAAAAGGCTAGAAAAGACGCTTTTATAAAAACCAACGCTAAAATTAGGCTTTAGAGTTATTAGAAACTAGCTTATAAGCTAAAAAAAGGCGTTATAACACCCTAAATTACAACAAAAACAAATAGCTATTTTTAAGCCTATTAGGATCTCTGGTAATAAGGATAAAGTACTCTAAATACTAAAAACAGTATAAAAAATACGAAACCTCGATAAAAATAGATCTCTTATAACTTTACTAAAGTTTTTTAAAGCTGCTATAGCTTTTAAAAAACAAGCTCGCAATATCTTTATAAAAGATTAGAAAAATAAGGCCTTTAAGGCAGAGATCGAGCATATATGCCTAAAAAAGCGCTAAAAGGTCCTTAACCTAAATTACAAGTTTATAATAACTATAAAAATCCTTAATACTATTAAAGAAACTACTAAAAACAAAGCTAAAAACATTAAAGAAAATAATTATAAAGTTATTAAAGATAAAGGCATTAAAAATGAGGACGCTAAATTAGCTAATTTTGACTATATTCCCTGCCATCTCCTTATAAGATCTGGTCGCCAGATACAAGTACCAAATAGATACTTTAATTAATTAGCTATTTAGCTATATATTAATGTATTTTACTAATTAATTAAGCTATTAGTTAATTATTTATAAGGGGGTTAAAAAAGAGTAATATATATAGGACCTATTGTTTTTAGTGTTGCGCTAAGGGGTATGTTGCGCTAAGGGGTCATGGATGGTATGTGAGGCCATCGCAGTCCCTGGGGGCATAAATCTCCAGAATAATTGGAGCGAGGGAGTGATTAACAGGTCGAGAGGTACTCTAGTCAATTACTTCCAGATATATATAAGGTCCAGTCTCAGAAATTAATGCAGTGATATTCGACCTTCTTCGCTTATCCCTAGGATATCACCTCGTAGTTCTGGCGTTGTTCATGCATCAGTCTCTATCTTCCAGCATCTGGTAAGGCTCCTGGCATACCCCAGGATATAAACATAGGCGCACATTGTAAGTTACAGCGAGTCAATCGCTTTTACGACTCTGCAGGATCATTATAGGTCGGAGATCAGAGTATATTTCTATGCCCTCTTTAAAACGTTGTCGGTGTGATTTCGAAGCATTCCACTGTTCACGCACCGGAAGCTGTACGTATCGTCTCTTACTGGCTGCGCTTCGCGGAAACATAGCCTCTACAGGCTGGTGAAAGCATCATTTATCGCCTTATTTTACACGTCTGTCTATGATTCGACAGCCGCGTAAATCCGTGACAGAATCCGGCTTACTCACTATAGCCGCTTCTCTTCAGAGCCGTAATACGGCACGAAAGAAAGTGAGATACTGGGATGGGAATCCCATGCCAGTCTCGTATTGACATTCAGTCTTGCGCTAAGAAGTCTCTAATATTGTTTTCAAAGGTATCCTATTCGTTCTTGTATGCCGATTGGAACGACCAACAAAGTTATTATGCAATAACATGTTTCCTAGAAGTAAGGGAGAGTCCGCATCTCGGGGCGTGAAGTTGGGCCCCCGCGTTGTGCTGTGTGTCCATCGCTTGAGTCGTCTTGAGCAGATAACGCCCTTTATCTTCTAAATGCATATTCGATTTGGAACTCGGTCGCTTACGCATTTCAGTACAAATAGAAGCGTGGCGGGGGACGACTTTGGGAATCTCGTTGCCGGTCGGCTAACACTGAATGGAACGTTAGCCTTAAAGCCGCTATATCCCGCGATCCAGCAGCACGAAGAACCAACGTAAGTCATATATAATCCAGAAAAGGTCTATATTTCTCTTCTCGTTCTAATCAATGCAATACAGCTGGAGATATATAGAGTCAGAGGATACTTTCCGCGCTATCAGCGATTTCAGCATCAAGATATCAAAGTTAACCTATCCGTTCCACTACAATGTCCACTAAGAAGCCCCTATCCGCCGGTCCAGTAGGACTTGGGCTCATGGGTATGACATGGCGAGCAAATCAGACTCCCGGCGAGCAAGCTTTCGCTGCAATGAAAGCTGCTGTTAATAACGGTGCTACGCTCTGGTCAAGCGCTGAATTCTACGGCACTGCGGATCCCACAGCGAACATCTCCTTGATACGCCGCTACTTTGAGAAGCACCCCGAGGATGCCTCCAAAGTCACACTCTCTGTCAAGGGATGCGCTGACCTGAAGGCGCTTCACCCAAAGAACAGCAGTGCCGCCACGCGCGCGAGTCTAGAGAACATACTACGCATCCTCGGTGGTGCTAAGGAGGTCGATATCTTCTCCCCCGCACGGTCTGACCCTAACGTTACGACCGAGGAGACATTCACTGAGCTCAAGGCCCTAGTGGTCGAAGGCAAGATTAAGGGGGTTGGCTTGAGTGAAGTAGGCCCCGAGACTATCAAGAGGGCGCACTCCATAATTCCCCTCAGCGCCGTCGAGGTCGAGTTCTCGCTGTGGAGTCCCGAGATCCTGACCAATGGCGTTGGGGCAACCTGCAAGTCCCTTGACATCCCAATCGCCGCCTACTCGCCGCTGGGGCGCGGCTTTCTTACAGGCCAGCTGAAGAAGTTGAGCGACGTCCCAGCAGGGGATATTCGACTGCATTTCGACCGCTTCCAACCCGAGGTGAGTTACTATAGCTGTCTGAATCGGCCAGTGTATCTAATATTAATCTGATCTAGAACTTTGACAAGAATCTAGAGCTCGTGGACAAGCTCAATGCATTCGCTGAGAAGAAGGGTGTGACGGCGGCCCAACTGGCCCTGGCACGGGTTTTAGCGAACTCGAACTCCACTGAGTGCGGCACTATTATACCTATTCCAGGGGCCACAACAGCGCAGCGGGTAGAGGAGAACACCAAGGCAACGGAGTTATCTGCCGAGGAGAAGGCCGAGCTTGATGCTATTCTAAAGTCTGTGTCGATTACAGGTGGACGATACAACAAGCACCTTGAGAATACTCTATGGGGTTGATGCCGGTACATGTCATGGATATATAGAGTGTGTTAGGCAAGGCGAAGACGAAGTGGGAGCTTCAACGTTAGCATACTTCACGAGCGCTGTGAACAGTGTTATGCCAAGGAAAAATCAATTGATCATCGAGGTATAAAGACGTTTCCCTCCCTCAGGTGAATCTGATCATCACCGGTTATAGAATACACGAAAAACAAGTGGTGGCTTCCGACTAGACCTCTTCCACATCCATTCTGTTAACACCGCACCACTGAGACAGATAGCTAAGTATAGGGCAACGCCCGCCCGATAATAGGAAAGTAAGCCATGTCGTTAAAGCAAGCAAGCACTGAAGATGTAGACGACGAAAATCCCCCCCTCTTCCCTGTATCTCTATACGCATCGCTAATAGGGGTGGTATCGAGACAGTCTGCGGGTCTGACGGTCGCCCCAAGTATAATGAGCATTTGGCAGTTGTCTGTAAGACGGGCGAATAGTAGATCTAGATCGCCAAATCCATTGAGGACCGTTAGCAAGGACAGCGTCGTTGGCTGCAGCTATGTATTCGAGCAAGTTAGATCATCTGAATGGACCCATAGGGCGCAGGCACTTACCTCGGGCTTCCGCAGCGATCATGCCATCATACTGGCCGATTGGGAAATCGGCAGCGCTGGTACTGCCTTGGTCGGCAGCCGCGAAGACCTGGGAAAGTATGTACTCCGGATCGGCGGTGGCATTGAAAATATCCCCGGTGCGGTTAGGCCGAAAGGCTGGGGTGGGATCGGCGACGGCAGCGCTATGCACGGGCTGTGCGTCGGCCTGAGCAAGTAGGAGGCTGAGGAGAGAGGGATTTTCAATGACATCAAGATATTCTTCAGGCTCAAGCGTTGGCCCAAGATCCATGGTAGGAGCAGGAGCAGGAGTAGCTGTCAACATGAACCTTGAGATCATTTGGTAAGAAGCTCTCATAGCCTCGGACATACTCATCCCCTTCCGTCTCGTATTCACTCGAGTCGGTATCGTCGTCCAGGTCTTGTCCATTGTTCTTCGCCTCCAGCCTCTCGAGGCGTTTTCGCTCAGCATCCCATTTGTACTTGGCCTGTTGCTGGCGACGGTGATTTTCGGCGAGTTCCCTCTCTACTTCGTCTATGCGGCGGAGTTGTTCTATCTGATCGATAGGCATGGGTGCGGTCTCCCCCCAGAATCTGACGCGACCATCGTTATCAAAGCGAAGAACGCGTCGTCGGGGGACCGCCCCAGTGATCGTGATGGGCTCCGTAGGTTCAGCATCTTGTGCATTCACTTGAGACAAGAATTGGGGGGTAATCTGTTGAGAGGAGCCCATGGAATAATCCATGAAATCGCCGACGAAGTACTCGTCGCCGTGGTCATTGTTGGTATCATCGCGGCCTTCCAGGAGGGATAGTTCCTCAGCAGCTTTACCGTAGTTAAGGCGGATATCCAGATCCGACATCTCGAAAATCTCCACCTCGCCATGGTCGAGATTCTCAAGATGCTGGGCGAAGGAGCGGGCAGCTTGGCTTGTTCGGCACATGTTTACGAGTGAGAGGAATGCGTATGTCAAGAATTTGGATAGGAGACACGGGGTGCTATTAGCTACAAGATGTAGGAAAACTTTTTCTTCCCTCTGCTGAGTGCTTCTTGGAGGATGGAACAGGTAGATAGTAGGTCATAGCAATGATGGAGAGGAAAAAGAGAAGAGAAGAGAGACGAGAAGACACAGTGGGAGAGAAATATGGACAGGGAGAAGAGGTGGGAAGAAGAGATGGGAAAGGGCAGCAACCCGGGGGGTCTCCGCCTTCCTGAGTTCGTGTTTCCTCTGACAAGAACTGATGCAAACACGTCCATGGTTACAAAAGTGGCATGATCTGGCAGATAAGACACTACCTGTGCGGCTTGACTAGAGCACCTGCGGCTTGCTACCTTCTATTATCGTGCCTGAGGCCTGTGGCCGGTGGGTAGGAGCAATGCCGAGCCACAGAGGGAAGAGTACATCGTCACCCTACCATCTCTACTTGTCCATGGGTGGATAGGAGTAGTGAAGGCTACTGCGTGAATCAGGATGGCAATGGCCACCCAAAATGGAACCATAGCTGTCTCAAGCACCACTATCATTACCAATAATTTGGTGCACTTCCCCGAGAATGGAGAGCACTGTAGGGCATTTGTTGTTGCACGGATTTTATCAAATCCCCCTATGCCTATCCTGGGACTATCTACAGTGGCTCTCTCTTTGTGGTAACCCTACTGCCTCTCAAGGATGCTCTGTGGCTAGATCTGCCTTGGCTTTTCAACAATGACCCCTAGCTAGCCCAATCTATCACAATTATTCTCTGATCACAAGGAGCAGCATTGATGAAAGAGCCTCATTTAGGACATTATTTAGCTAGGGAATCTGTGGTGGAGGCGGCTGGTGTGCAGCTGGTAAGGAATTGTGACTAGCCTCGTCTTTCCCAGCCGCAGCCGGCACAGAAGACCTGTAAAACAGTCAAATAAAGCAGCTGGCTAGGAAATATTAGCATGAAAATAGGAAAAGAGATTTAGTATTGTCACCTTTGGGTCTAGGGGGCATTATTTTTGCTACCCCTTTCACGCCTTCTGCTTTATTATCCTTGGTAAATCCTCAGACTGGGTAGGCACCGTCCGCTGGAGCCTTCCGAATCAAATTACATCTCCACTAAATTGTACTGTACTTTGTTCCCGTTGAACCTTCTCACGCCGTACATTTTATCCTTCCACCTATCTTGATGCATGGCTGATGCTCCTGATATTGCAATTATCGGACTAGACTAGCTGTAAATCCTGCCTAGAGGGATTATACCCTCGAGACCCATCAGGAAGTGATAGTATTAACTAGCAGGTTTGGATTTAGAATACGTCAAAGGGGAACAAACAAATATTGAAATGTCGTCGGGCTGCAAAGAAAGATGACAAAGACGTTAGTCTATATAGTTAATGTTTAGCCTCTAAGGGCATCTAGGGATATTGTGCAACAGCATGTACCTATCAATTTATGATTACTTAGGAGCTTGACACAATGACTCGACTATTTGCGTAGTAGTGATTGTAATATGCATGATATCGTGTTTTATTTATCTATATACTGAGGGTCTTGACTCTGATCTCCGCGCTTGGAATTTCTTCAGCCAACTTGGAAATCATGAAGCTCTAAGATGGCGAGGCCTTTGGGAGGGCTTTTGGCTGAGATGGAGATGTTCTAACAAGTATGGGTAATTTGAGCGTGCACTGCGACCAACGAACGTGGCATTAACTTTCGCGTGACTATTCTCAAGCATGTCTAGATCTCTACTAAGACCTTAACTGACAAATTGATACGACCAAATAGGTATACCCACATAAGTCTCTCGAGAAACGACAATTCTAGAGACATCTCGTCTACAGACCGAATATTACATGCGGAGTTCCACTTGTAAGAGTGGCACAAATTGAGACGCCGCGAGCAAACAAGTATTGGTCCAGTAAGGAGATTTGCTTGTCGAACCGTCATACCTTAACTGGGGCACATGGCGCGAATGGTCATACCAAGGGAGATCGATCGGAACGCACTGCATGAGGTTGAGGGAAGTGGCAGGCAAATAGCATGTTGCGGCACTGTTGCCTCTTGATAATGATGAGAAACGAACATGACACAGACCACCCGAGCAGGTGCACCTATACGTAATGGTGAATAATACATTTTTTCCAAGGTTAGATCAACTACCGGCGACGTTTCCTCGATGCCTAGGTATTCAGAGACTGCATGCATGTTGAAACTACGGTGCAGGGTCTTTAGGTTAGAATGTACAGAGCCATAAGCATATATAACATGCGGGCTGCAGGAGCTCTTGAGTCTCTTCGAAATGCAGTGAGTAAACGAACTCAGTTGAGGCACCCAGCCTTCAAGGTTAATGTTAAGGTACAGGGGTGGGTGCATGTATGTATCCGTCGGCGCGTTAGAATCGCGGCAAGGCTAGGCAGGGGGCTACAACTTATAAAGTACCTGCCTCCCCCCAAAGATAGTGCGGGCTAAGGAGATACGCGGAGATAGCGGAGTATAGCCGCTAAACTCAGGTATTCGCTACCCTGTGGAATCAATGTTAAACCCACACTAGACCAAGCCACTTCAATCAACTCTCTGTACCTGGCAAGAACCAGGTCCGCGTCCCTCTGCTTTTCTCTGCTTTTCTCTCAAGTTAAATTCAATTGCCGTTGCGCTTGGGTGTCTGCCGGCTGTATGATCTGTTATACATACACCAGTAGCGAGCACCCATGCCCACTGACCAGACGTCTGTTCGACGGAGGCAGAGTCCTCCTCGCCGCCGAGCCTGTGCGCCATGCGCGAAGGCCAGAGCCCGGTGCGACTACGAGAATGAGGATAGCTGTAATAGGTGCGCGCCATTTCCCCCATTCGTTCCAAGAGTTCTTCGTACATCGGCTGTCCACTTTGTGCCTACCTAGGTAGATCCAGATTACCTAACTTTTGCGGCTGCTGACCAAGGCGCGCTGCGTAGATGTCAGCAGATGCAGATTTCATGCATTCCTCCGGCGACCCAAGGCCTAAGAAAGCCCAGACAAGTTAAGCCAAAGGACAAATTGTAAGTTGCATAAACAATTTAACCATTGTTGTGATAATCATATATATTGGCACAATTAACAGGATTCGCACGTATGTGACGTATTACTAATCAAAACACAGAAACAATGCACAGGTGTCGACGGCGCCGGCCCGGGAGCAGCGTAAAACATTCATTGCACGCCCTGGGAGTACAGTGACGGCGAATTATCCGCCATACCCGCATTCTCAAACTGCAAATGGTGCATCAGGTACCGGACTGGCGGATTCAAGCAACAGTCCCGCACGAAATAATTGTAACATCCCTTTGCACCCTAGGTCGTTACCAGTACAGTCGTTTACCCCTAATCGCCCACCTCCGAGCCCAGGGTTTGGAATATCCTGGGAACAGGCTGAGATGGCTGTCGTAGAGTTTACCAATATCTTCACAGCCCACTTCCCCTTTGTAATCCTAGACCATGATATCACGGCTCGTCGATTGTATACTGAGAAGCCCTTGCTATTCCGAGCCATACTCCTCATAGCAGTCGATCTCACTGCCTCTAAGAGTCGTGAAATACGGAGGAGCGTTGATGCGTGGATCGGCCAACACATGCTGGTAATGGAAGAGCAAGATATAGGGGTTCTTCAAGGTCTTCTCGTCTACATCCTCTGGTACTACTTACCCTATAGTCGATTCAGGGCGATGCTGATAGGTTGATAGGGCGAGTCCTCATTTCTATACTGATCACAGGGCAACACAATTGATTTATCTTGCCGTTGGCCTCGCACACAGTCTCGGCATCACTAGGTACCTATCCCCGCCAACGATCAACTAACCAACGTCAACTAAATAACTTCTAGAGAGACTGTCTCTGAAAATCAGCAAGTTAGAAAGGAAAATGAGGTGAACGAGGAACATCGTGCATTTCTAGCTTGCTACTATATTCTGTCCTTGTATGCCTCGACAGCCCGTAAAATGCCAACTTTTCGAACTCCACTGACCAGTCTTTTGCTTAGCAATTGCTTCCAGTTTGGCCGTCCCAACCCGCTCTCAAGTAGTTATGTTCAGCACTGTATTGACTCGCTTGAGCGATCATCCGAGTTCACGTCCGATTTTCTGCTTCTCAAGCTAGTCAAGTTTCGACAGTTCATTGATCGAGTTCCAACCGTGTATCAGGGAATTTGCGACATGAAGTGGTGTCGAGAAATCTCAGAAGATGCTTCCGATGAACTGAAACAAATCACGAAAGATCTTGACGATTCCATGAGCGATATATCCCATAAGCATTATAAAATCTGTATGAATTCCAGTCGCTCTCCTTGGCCCCCTACTTGCTCATACGGGATATAGTGTTACTGTGGAATCTCCACAACAGTGCTATTGCCCAACTCCATCTGCCAATGACATATGTTGTCCCTGAGAACGAAGCAGTGTCACGCGTACAGCTAGAGAGTATGCAACACTGCCTTCAGGCGACGCGAGCGTTTATTGGCAGAGTGATATCCTTTAGTCCTGATGGCTTATTGTATGCCCCTTTCACGACGTTTGCTGACCTATTATCTGTTATTATCGCTGTCTCACGCCTATTGGTGGTGAAAATTAATGGTTGGGGTCTCAGCGAAGCTCGGAAAATCCTAGACCTCAAAGCTATGATAACCGAATTGAAACTGAAGGTGGCCACGGCGAGGCAGGTGAAGGCCGCAAGGGTTGCAGAAGCCGCTGTGGCGAATCCATCTAGCTATAAGCCGGATGAGCCAAGCGACGATAAGCACAACCGGATGCACGTATTCATGAAACTGATTGAGTCTATTGAAAGTTGGCTCGATGACCGCGGTGCTTTTCTCCCAGTTGACGAGTCAAGACAAGACCAGGAGAGCAGCTCTGATGAGAAGCGAGTGTCTGTGCCTGCTTACGCCAGCCCGCAAAGCCCCCAGTGGACTTTCACATATTACTTCGAGTCCCTTTTAGCGGTGGACCGAGCATTAGCTTAGAATGGATTAATTGGGTTTCATCGTTTGTTTGTGCTTGACACTGAGTACATGCGTAATGTTGGAGTATCGAGTTCGCCTTATCTTCCCGCTAAGCAATCAGATCAAATGGCATAACCAAAGTCGAATTTGTTTTGGTTTTAGACATAGATACCTAACTCCTATAATATCCATGATCATAAAAGAAAATAGCCCCTCTCCTTTGAGGTGCTCAGGTTCTTCACCGACCTATGCATAATAAGCTGAATTCGCAATGTCTTTGTCTGGCTAATAACAGCATCTTCGGCGTTTCAAGTCTCTTTAGACCTTTAGAAAGGGTCTCGACAATGAAATTGTCTCTTGTGGCCATTATATTGCTCTTACATATATTCTCCCTACCTCCCCGTTGTGTTGGGGTATGATTAGCTACTAGAAGAAATACTATCATAGGTAGCGATAAGGGATACGCGACAACCGTAAGCCGAGAACAATGTGCGTAATCACAGTTGTACGATGCCACTTCAATGACAATGAACCCGTACCAGCCCAAACCCCCGACTCAGATAGCCGTTTCTGCTTATTCGGCATGCACTGTGAGCAGGTCAAACACACTCACTTTCTCTACTTAGACGGCGAGAGGGAGGTTTGTCCATGTTGCGAAAGGGGGATCTTCCAAACTGTGATGTGGTCGCTTGAGACCACCTCGGAGACCTACCCTTACCCGTACTACTGGGAGATTAGCAAGCCACCGGTAACGGTTGCAGCCGAGCTGTGGAACAAGACAGCGCAGAAGGAGCTGATCAGGATCCTGTCGAAGGATACGGATTTCATACAATGTAAGTTCCTACTTCATTACATATTCGGTCTGCCGAAGTTCATCGAGAGGGAGCCGTTGATCAAGATCTTTGGAGAGAAAGTGGGCTCGTGGTGTGGGTACCAAGGTGGGTTGGAGCTTGTAAAGATTGCTGAAGTTCATGTTTATGATGTGGAACTCGATGTTGCATTGGAGTCTGGATTTAAGCTTCAAATGGATGAAATGGCCCGTCTCAAAGAAAAGAGAGGAGAAGAGGAGAAGAAGAAATGAATGATTATGTATAATCACAATTCTCTGGTGGACTTGGGCGTAATGGGCTACTTCGTACGTGAGACATAAGGGGCTCCAACGGCCGATATTATACCCCTATAGATATCGCACTGAGGTGGGCCTATATATACCGTTAAAGACTGTTTACCCGTCTAACGGCGTCGTTTGTGAGTGCAAAATTGGGCTGTCTTTCCGGGCCACGCACTGCACCAACTTGCCGTTGAGTATATCATCCTTCCTACTACTACTTGATTAAGCGCAGCCTATTACCTATTCTGGCTAAGATAATGACGTTATAAGCTCGCCACGAAAATCATTCAGGGCAGCAAATATGGCGTTTGATGAGTGGTTGCAAGGGAGTTAGAGTTAGGTGAGTGGCCTGGAGGGCTGGCCATGTAGCTACGTACGCCGTACACCAGCCGTAGGGCTGCTGCCGGGCCCCCTACAAGGCTTTCATAAGGCATGCGGAGCATACTTGGTAAATATAGAATAGGAGTCTCACATTTTACAACATTGTAAGTCCAGTCCACTGTCTTCAAGATCTCCATTCGCGTTCGCGGAGTAGGAAATGTATTAATAAGCTAAACAACTTCTCTAATTGGCGAGCCCTTGCTTCATATACTCGCAGATTCAAAATAGAACGGGACAAATAATCTAAGTATTCACCGAGCTTCGGTTCGGCCCTGTTTAGTGACACTTTCCTGTCGCGGAATAAAATGCAGTTCTAAACCACAACACTGCCGAGGTTCAAACCTATTAAGGCCTGGGACTAATCGCCTGCACTCACTGTCTACGTAATATTACAATCATCTGTCGGCTGTAGCATTTATATGCTACTTGACTGCCTACCTACGCAGTAGGTGGCTAGTTTGCCACTATCGGGACCATGTAGGCTGAGTCTCAGCAGGCTACGGCACCCCGAGTGGCCGTGTGCATGCGTGAGTTGTCAATGTAACAGCGTCGCTTAGCCGGATTTACCGCATTTACCTTCCACGTGTGAATTTCAGCTGGGGAGTTCACCAGTACCCCGCCAGCTACAGCTTCATCATGATGCCGACAGTATGAAGAACTCCCAGTAGATGTATACATCCTGGTTTTTTGAGTATTTTGTAAGAGGATATAACTCGCTAAAGCTCATTCATGAAAGACTAGTTAACGCACGTTATATGATAGTGCGCTCTCCCTATTCCGGTAAGTATAATAACCGTTTACGTGGTCTGAAAGAGCAAACGGTGTTGTTCAGGGGCATTAGTCCAATGACAGAAACTTTCACGATTGAGAATTGAACATATTTTTTCGTTTATAATTTCTTCCCCAAACAAGTAGTGATTGATGGACGCCGTAGACATAATGATTCTGGTGCACGGATAGACCGAATACGAAAGACACTATGCTTCGGACGTACAATATACAGAATTTATCCACGTCAGCTCAACCCACTGTGATAAGGCAACAAGCACTACACAAACTTAGGTTCGCGGTCCCGGCTCTGTAGTAGGCAAACTATCTCCACAGTCAAAACGGAATTTATCCTCCAGTTGATCTCATTCCATTATGAATCATTACAATCTAGTTTCTTACAGCACCCTCTCATTCACGATATTGTATATTGTTGTGGAGAGATTCTCAGAAAGGCTGGATTACCTCAGAACTAGAGTTTGACTTGGATCAGTGATGTACCCCCCACCGCACGGCTCGCCACCCTACCCCAGGCCATTTTATCGTGCTCATACCGCTCCTCCAGGGCCTTGTCCCTTATGCTTTGCTAGTGTTAGAGGAATTCCGGTTGGACCCCCCACATACCCAAGACCATGGCCACCAGCATCAATGCCCCCAATTATGCACTCGGGGCCATTTCCCTTGACATTTCATCATTCATGGTCATGTCCTCCTCACCCTGAACCTAGCCAAACGTCGGCATATCATGAGTGGTGGTATCATTACCCAATTGAACAACGACCACACCGGGAGAATATCGACGACTATCACAGCTCTCGAAGCGAGACCGTGATGCAACTGAGGGAGAATGGGCATTACAGAGGAAAGCCCCCGCACTACAGAAACCCAAGATACCCAGACGCCCACGTAATGAACAAGAAGTCCAAGGGGAAGCAGTCAAAGGCGGCATCACATGTTGATATTATTATCCAACCGGAGAGAACATATGAGAGACCATATTACCCACGGCAACATTACGAGGTATGAATGAAGAAATAACTCTAGTCTTCCTTTCTGACTGTCAAATCAAGTATCCTCGCCCCCCACCGCGGTTGGGTTGGACCCGTTGAGGTCGATTTCGGACATCTCAGATCTCCAAGCCATCGAATGCGATGAGTTCCATTTCGTTTTTGCGACAAGGCGATGGAGAATCAAAGAAAAAAAAAGATATTAATCCACCAGGGTGTTATGACGTAGCTGACGGATGTAGAATCGAGTTGTTTACACTAGGGTTGATAATCAGGTGTCAAGTGGTGTTGTTCCAGTAGATGGCTAATGGGAACTTATTGTGAATTCTAATTACTTGCTTTATTTTACGAAGTAAAGTATGAATGGATTTATTCGGTGCTGTTTCATTACTGGAGACTCGGTGAAGAACGAGGAGAACTTGACTGTTGATATTCTTACAATATTGTACACTTCCCCTGACACGCTTATACCCGCAGCCCAAGTGATCCCCTTTGATCTATTATGATAGTCTAATACTGACTTATCACACACCATCATCGACTGGCAAGCGACGACCCCATTTTTGAGAATTGGGAAGACCCATTCTCTATATCGCTGTTTATATGTCCAAATCCATTATCTTTTCTCTTATTCCTGTGTCGGGCGAGACTGAGATCCAGGCCACACAGTAAATCGCGAAGCCTCATCTCGCTCGACGATGAATTTTTCTGCTCTCCCGTCTTCGAACCATTGACGTCTGTGTCTTTAATTGGCTTTCTTTTCGCTAAGCCTTGCGCCTCAACTCTTTTCTTGAAGACTTTTCCCCTCTTCTCCGTCTTCATTTTGTCAATCTTGGCACTAGTTTGCGCGAAAATCTGCTCGCTGTGCTTGCGCTCGAAAAAGTACGAGTATATGCCAGTCTCGGTTATAAATTTGGTCGTAGGCAGAGCATAAAAGGACCACACCAATGCCCGCAGCGTTGCGCTGTACGCGAAGAGTAGGCTGATGAACACGACTCCGGCTGAGATTGCGACTGTAATGGCGCTTGTCAGCTATTGGGCCGTTCATGAGAATTAGGGCTGGATTTTCAATCTCACATATATATGTCAACTGGGTTCTCAGGCCCCAGTTATTGTCACCAAACTCCCGGTTGTTCATTCCGAACACACTCGTAAGGAATGAAAGTGGCAGCTAGCACATACATCATGTTAGATTGG
Organism: Xylaria sp. MSU_SB201401; assembly: GCA_002288965.1. Lineage (NCBI taxonomy): Eukaryota > Fungi > Ascomycota > Sordariomycetes > Xylariales > Xylariaceae > Xylaria > Xylaria sp. MSU_SB201401. The sequence goes on from NPFG01000459.1 coordinate 14,153, forward strand.
GTAATTATCATCAGACAGGAGAAAATGGTTGACTGACGAAAACGATCGTGGCTAGCGTAAATACCATGATCGAGCGGCCCCTGCAAGACACCATGGGTTAAAATGCTCAGCTTCTCGCGACTGTAGCGCCTGTAGCGCCTGTGGAACTTACTGTTTGATAGTTTCCTCTGATTGCCTGACGGCCTGCCAAGCCTGAACAACGCTTGCCTGTTGCTGCTTCATGGAGAGCAGATGCAAAACCTAGGATGCAGTTAGTAATTGCCCGAAATTCACTAATCCTCAGATTTGGAAGGTATAATCACATCTTCAGCGGTATTCTTCGCACTTCTGCGGAGAGACTCTAAATCTTTGATGTGGCTATTCACTCTTTCCTGGCATTCGTCAGCCCTGAGTTTGAAGGATCGGTAGTCCTCCTCTTCTTTGGACGGCTGGTTCCCTTCCTCAAGATGGCGTCTAAAGCTTTTGCTGAGTTTGCCATTCCGGTCGATGATATGCTCGGCTTGTTCAACAAATCTTTTGACAATATCCTGGTAGGTATTTGTGATGTGGAGCATGATATCCAACTCCTCGATAATGTCCTCTATTTCTCGCTCTAAGTCTCCTTCGGGATTTATGTCAAGGAGCGGTATGTGAAGATCTCTGGTGTCGATATACCCCTTTGATCGAAAAATTTTCCCGGCTTGGCCTGTCCAGTTGCAGAGTCGTTGGAACGCCGTGGTCTGCTTGTGCATCTGTGCTCAAATTTAGTCGCCGTGTACGGCACTAGTTATCCATCACTATACTTACAATATTACCAATCGCCTTAGAAAACTCATCAATGACTTGTGGTTGCCGATCTAGAAGCTTTGTGCGATCAAAGAATGTTCTGGTGCACTCATCCAGTACAATAAGCCCCAGTTCGAAGACCGTCCTTATCTGATCAGAGTCAAGATTTTCTAGAGTAGTCCTGATGGACTTGTGCACTCCTGACCAGTCTTGCTTGTTTGCACCGTACCGCTTAGGGAAGCATGTAATCAGAGTCTTGCCATCCAGGATCCACATCCACAGTTGATCCACCATGATAATTCGCGACACTTTTCTTATATTAGTTCTGCAAGCCTCACAGACTCTGCTGTCCAGTCCCTTGTGGTCTGGCCATTCACAGTTCTCATGGTCGTATTGGTGAAAGTCTTTCTCGGCAACTGTAGTGCCTCGATACACGACTTGATCTCTGTCTCGCTTGCTTGTTGAGTTGAGAGTCCAGTAGAAAGCTTGATCAAGAGTTCTGCGGGGATGAATAGGAGCTTGTCGTGGAAGGTACGTGCGTAGAAGCACTTTGTCTCGGTATGTCGCCATTCCTTCGTACAGGCGAGCCGCAGCAAGGAGGTAGCGTCCCAACGGATTCTTGCACTGGAAAGCGCCGTTATTGGGCTCTTTTGAGGATTTATCCCCTACTCTCATCGAGTCCACGACGTCTTCCAGTACCCCTATTTGCCTCTCGGCCATTGGAGGAGACCTGGGCCGCTCGTTATTCAGTTTCTTTAGTATATCTTTACTTAAAATTGGTCTCCTTTCGTCCTGGCGACGTCTTTTAGCCTTAGATTCTTCACTAGTGATCTCTTTATCTCTCCGTAAGACGATGGTGCTGATTTCATCTGCAAATTGCTTTCGTCTTGTTGAAGTCTCCCAATGGAGGTATGGCATCTGCTCAGTAGCAACTATTAGCTGATTCACTACTCGTCGCGTGACGTTTAATAGATACTTACGAAAAGCACTACATTGTTCGGGTCACGATCGGACTTGTTCAACGCTGCGCCACGCTATACGTCAGTCTTGCACCAAATTCACATACGCCCCATCTTTATGACTTACATGATGAGACGGTTTCGCACATCGGGGACATATATCTCGCGTGTGGTAACGAACTCATATCCCCATGTAATTGCCCACACCAGTATCGGTCTTGGAGGATCATGTGTGTTTTAGTTTTCTTCGATCGCTGGTGATGACGCTGCGTTGCAATAAGCTCGAGCTTGTCTTCGTCGTAGTAACGCGCTATAGCTTTCTAAAGTATGTTAGGTGGATGAGTTCGTTCAACGAAGACTTGACTCACTTCAGCCCACTAACGACGAGAGTTAGTCTGTTATTCCTACCTTAGGAGGTAGCGGAGAGTCTGAGAGAATAGCTTGTGTACTTACTGCCATATTGTTCGATGGGATATGGAAGTATGCAATCCGATAATCTTCAGATCCTTGGGTTCTGCGTAGCATATTGGCTTCTTCAGAATATAAAAGCTGATTGATGGTTGTTTTTTGGTTTGGAAAACGTCCACGGAGATCGTCTTTGTAGGTTTGGGTGGACTCTTTGTAACTGCGGAATCGAATAACAGGCACGGAGATATCGTCCTCTAGGACGTAGGCCCCAGCATAATCGGCAATGTCTGGCCCAAGCACAGAGCTTTCCTTCCCCAGAACTTTGCGCCAGTCCTTGATATTGTTTATCTGATCTCTGTCCACAGATTCGCGCCATTCTGTGCGGCTCTTTTCTACCTCCTGTACAAGTTGGTTATCGTTCTTGTCTTTCGATACCGATAGTGTATGACGTAGGACACTAATCCGCCGCAGCTCCTTCACAATGTTATCTCTCCAAATACCTTTCGCTTTCTGGTCTGTTTTCCTGGCGTCCTCAGCCTGTTGTACTTGCGGAGCCGGGGTGTCTGTTCGAAGCGATTGTTGATTGCGAAGCTCGTCTTCCCAAATATAAATTTTCGTATCAAGAAAGTCTTTTCTTTCATATATCTCAATGCATCCAAGATAGTGAAGCAATGGGTCTTTGATGTTGTGGTCATGAGGTTCAGCGCTTAGGCAGTTTGTGGCTGCAGGTCTTGCGGCCATTTTGACGCGGATGAGAGCAGAACGGAACAGGGTGCTGATACAATAGGGGGACTGGAGTGAACGAGAATCCCGTTGTTCGTGAGAGGGAGCGATATAATATAAGCTGGGGGTTGGGGGCCACAGAGCCTTGTGCCCTGAGGCTTAAGCTGTTAATCATGATGATGCTGACCACACTTCACTTCGAAGTTCAGCTGGGATGAAAACTAGCTAGGTAGGTGAGTACATTCTCCGAGCAAGAGCCAATCATATTTATGAATTGTCTCTATGACATGGCATTACGACGCCGCTGAGAACAAGGGGGGCATGTACAATCGGTATGTATCCGATTGAAATGAAGCCGTAGTCGATGGCTAAGCTGACTATGTATCCCACAGAACCGCCACAGCTTATTTTTGCGCATCCTCGCGTGCTCAGTCCCCTTGTCGATTCTCTTCCCTATTCTCTCCTTTCTGTGCTGATCTATGGATGAGACTTCATAAATTGGTCTAAGCAAACACAGCGTCACGTACCTCTAGTACTGCTAGCGAAAAGGATGGTTTTATAGATAGAGAGACTACATTGCTTGTGTGCGTTTGCGCTTTTGGGGGCTGAACGCGGCTCTGATTGCGTACCTGCATGTATACGCTCTATGTGAGGACGCCCATATACTACCTACTCAAGACCTCACTTGCCTAATCAGTATGTTAGCGTTAGGTAGACCTGTAGACATAGTAGGTAGCTATAAGACATGGGCTTTAACCTTGGTAACCTTCTAAACAGCATCTCCAATCGATGTTCCATTGCAGGTCCCGCCATATCGGCTTTACCGAAAAGAAGGTGGGTATGGAGGGATATCGCTAAAAATATGACGAACAGGTTTGAGCGACCTACCTATTTTAGGAGCGATTGACCATAAGAGCTACTAGATGCATGATGACTAGCTTGCCAGCCTGCTTCGTAGCTGAATCGACCTGCACAAAGCAATGAATGAAGACGGCGATTGCGGGAAATGAGATGCAGCTCGCCGTTTGCACCTGGTCCAACCACTTATTAAAAGAGTCGTCGACAATTGTACTATTCAGATAGTCTAATTCTAGCACAATTTCAAACCGGTGCCACGTAGGTAATCAATGTTAGTCTATAACCATCCCGTGGAACGTATGTCTTTCGAGAAATGAATAGCCATATCGTAATGCTGTGCGTCCTTTGATATTTCTCTGCAAGGCAGATCATGTAAACTTTGAGCGGCAGCGCGTTCATTAGCAGCTGGACACCGGATATTGCTACACAATTGACCTTTGATCATGCGCAACACAATTGCGTACTAATTTGATTGATGAGATTCCGCATACTAAATTACGCGATTGGAGTTACTTGGCTGCGCAAATCAGGACTCATCGTTTTCCAACCATGAAAAACCTAGATACCTCGCCCCGGATATTAGAAACGCCAGAGTTGATAGTCAATAATTGGTCATCTTTCTGTCAGCCAACGCCCCCTTATAGGGAATGAGAATATGCGCAGCAAGATTATTGGTTACTGCAAAGCAGCTGAGCCCTAGCCTATGCTGCAGAAGTGCGCCGTAAGATGGTTGGGTACGTGCCTTTGCGGGCGAATGGGAGACTTGGGCAGTTTCTTAATTGATCGCATTCTTATACAGACTCCAGGTACCAAATCAACTAGTCGACGTCTACGGAATTTACCATAGCACCACATGATAATCTCCGACGAATTGTTTCAAGTGGGCCAACACCCCCTTCCCTGAACGTACAGTTCCCCCGAAAGCTACGCGGTCCGCTCGCAAAGAGAAAATGTGACTATTGTCGTAAAGATAGCAGGCGGTATGTTCCTCATCAATTGCTGATCTACGATTCAGTGCGTCCCTCAGGGGTCTGGATGCCAAAGATGCTCTGTAAAGAGTCGCGACTGTCCCGGTGTAACACCAAGGCCAGACTCAAAGAGGAAATATAATAGTAGCAACAGCTCGGCTCCTTGGGACCTATCAAACAATCCTATATCTGTAATTGAACGGAGGCTTCTCAGCGCCAGTCATGGAAATGGGCTGTGCACAGGCCAGCTCTCACCAGTTACTATAGGCAGCCTCCTGCGTGCAATCGACTCATTTGACCTTGTAGTAACAAAGACTTTTGATCTCGTACTTACTGTGAGCCTAGTCAACGATAGGTTGAAGCCTTTTACTCCGGCCCTCAAACCCCCTTCATTGTTTAAAGGAAAGGAGTTTGAGGAGGAGTGGCGCAATGAAGTTATGGCTTTTCATGGTACTTTGAAGGGGGTCTGATCAGCTCTCTACAGTCCTTGACGATGAGCCTCGAAAAAGAGGCAAAACGAATTGATAGGCTCCATAAATTTCGCCTGGACTTCATCAAACAGTATGGGTTGCTTGCAATAGCAGCTAAAGACCCCTCAACAAGGATCCATCAACGTATCACCAGTTGCAATGCCACATACGAGGATGGGCTGCTTCAATAACTGCAATGAGGCGCTTGACGAGACTCAAGCGTCCAAGTGTCATAGATGCTCTCTGCTTTCTGTGTGTCTCGCGAGCAATTGCAGAGACCCATGAGGGAGACAGAGATATGTATGTCTCAGCATTCAATGAGGGCTTAGAGGAATGGAGGTGACCTACCCCGAGATTGAGGATGCTGCAAGGCTCATGTGGGGTATTCCCGTCGAATTTACACCTCAAACTCAACCTATAATCAAGCAGCAAAATGAAATGCTACAGCTGAGAGATGCTGTGGCTTCGCTGATTACCGAAGCAGACCACATGTTTGATTCTGGGGACTGGGATAGGCACAAAAACATGAAAGTATCGAGATACTACTACCAATATCTACCAGAAGGCACCAACCAAGCTTCACTAGATGGAAACCTCCTAAGCCACTTTAAGTCTTCCAAAGAGGCGGAACCTCTAGATCGGCTGATATGTCCAGCTATTACTGCTCTTCAGGAAAGGACACTAGGAAGACCTCACTCGAGCATTGCCCTGATAGTAACAACTATTATCTTTGCACTTGTCGTTTGCTTCGTGTTAGGTTTGTCTACCCTTCGGTTATGGGGAGAGAGGTTCGCTTATTGACCTTACATTCAACCAGGTTTCCTCCACAGTTCATCTCCTAATGTGCTTGGGCTTTCTAATCCTTGGTATACCTGTTTACCTCAAATCATCTCTACCTCGCAGAGCCAGCCGTGCGAGCCAACATCCTCAAGTCACATAGAAACAGTAGAGCCTACGATGCTTTCGAGGCCATCCTCTCCTTTCAAACCTTTCCACCCAGATCTTGATATTATCCCCCATTCTCCCATACCAACGTTGGAAGAGTTCCATTTAGACATCATGTTTCATTCATTTTAGCAGGCGTTGTTGTTGGGGGGAGGGCGCGGGTTTTGGTAGGGTGCGGGTGTATGAGCTAAATAAGGGGTAATTATTGCAGGAGACACACAGAATTCAACTCCTAACTGATGTGATACTTATCTCCTACACAGCCACCGGCGAATATCTAGCAGAAGAGTGGATTGGCGAGGCATGAAAGCGGCCGAAGTCGGGCTTTGGAACTGACAGGAGGGTATATATAAAATTAATTGAGGTAGTTGTGAATCCAGCCAGGCATCAACGATTTTGAATATTACTTGCTCAGGATATGAGAAATAACTGCTAGAGGTCTGAGTCAAATGGCAGGTATCATTACTAGCATGAAATATCTGGCAGCCTAGAATGAGCTACCGATGGAATTGATTGTGTTATCGCATAACGGAGGTGAACAAGGAAGATATGACTGACAGGAAACGATCCGAACCACTAACGCCAACCCAAAAGAACCGAAGATACGAAACAAAGACACACAGAAGACAGGTACACAAGCTCGAGTAGAGAGGAAAGTCTCCAACATCTCACAGAAAGCTTTATCATATAAAAGGGAGTGTTCCAGTGATGCTTGTCTTATTCTACCAACTTCTAATTCTATTGCCAACATCTAGAAGCTCAGAATAATAGTTACAAAATATTCAATTAAATAGACCAGGCTGCACTTTCTTAACCGAATGGCTCTTTGATTGTCTATATCATAGTTGAAGTAAAGGTTCGAGGTGTAGTAATGTGACACGAAGCGAGGGCGCTCGAGGGAGTTCCATCCTTCATCATGACGCCTAAGGAGCCATCGCTGAGAAGGGTCATTGAAGCCCGTTTTGCTTGAAATACTTCACATCTCTCAGTTCACAGTACTTGATTTATCCTACACCTTACACTAAGACTGCAGCCACAACCCATCACACACACATCGCTTCTCAGCATTTGATGTCGAAGACATTTAAATAACAAAGTGCGAGCCGAAGACTTTTCGAGGTACAGTTACACTTCAATATGATCATCATACATCGCTTTGATGTGATTCTCCTCAGCACTAATACCCTACTACTTTCCCAGTAACAGTCCAGAACCTCCAACCCAATCAGGGCGTCAACAGTGTGAATTATCTACCAGACTAAAGTCAATCATGCCTCTCGGACAAGATGATCGAGACATGCTCATCAATCTGTTGAATGCGTCAGCGACGCTTCGAACTCCGCCCCCCATGCAGCAACAGCTATCGCCGTTCCAAATTCAACTGATCCACCGTCTAAGCAATGAACTCAGAGACGGCAATCTTTCCCAGCCGCTGACGCCAACGCCCAATCTCCCTTTCCGAGCTGGTATACGAACCCCTATCGCTGGACCTAGCACAGCGGTGGGATCTCTACTCACTCCATCGCCACTACAACTCAGCCGCACCGGAGTCATCGTGCAAACCCCATCGCCCCAATATCCAGGAAACTACCTGTCAGTGCATGACCCAGCAGCCGACATCCCCCCGGAGCAAAGCACAAGCGTCTGGATCACGAATCTGCCGCCAACATGCACCTACACTGACCTCCTCGGCAGCGTCCGCGCCGCAGGGCACACGGGCAAGATCTTCGCGACAGTGATCAACCCGCCGCAAGAACTACACACAACCTCCGCGGCCAAGATCGTCTTCTTCGAAGTCGCCGCCAAGACCCGGCTCCTGGAGTACGCAGCAAGAGGAAGCTTCGTCGTGGGCGACTACCAGCCCCGCGTGATTCCCAACCGGATTCTCACGGCGCGCGCGCGCGAGCTCGGAGTCTCGTGTGCTGATCGTCTCGGGCCCGGTGGGTGTGGTGAACACGGGTTCCCTGATAGAGTTCTTCCAGACGTGCTGCGCGTTCGACCTGGAGTATGTGGAGGAATGGACTTCAGTGGACCCGGGTAGGATCACGATTGAGTGGGCGTTCGGAAGCTACCGGTGCCAGGCCGAGCGCGTGTACAGGGCCATCGAGAACGCGAGATCGTATGTTGGGGATGTGCCGAATGTCTTTGCGGACGTCGAGGTGCGTTGGGGACGCGATCCTTGCGACAAGCCGTGGTCGTAGCTGCTAGTATGCTGTTCGGCGTGAGGATATTGTGTTATTGGGTGCATCGTTACGCTGGTGTTTGGATTGTGATGAGGTTACTACTACCTTTGTGCTATTTGGTCTTATCGTAGGAAAATATTAGAGGTAGATGTTGAGGGTTACAGTCGTTAATACATCTGTTAACAGCATTAATTGGATTAGTCATATCACTACACGTAGGTTTGATACTAAGGGGCAATAAGTCATTCTGAAGTTCATTAGAGCAAATGGGCGCAACTACCGCCCGAGAGCCATGTTTTGATTCATACATCTCTGAAGCCATCTCGTCATTAATAACCAGCCGATACGCCAACAAGTGCAAGGTACCTTCGTTAAACAAAAGCGCAAGTCGCTACTCCGTTTTAAGATCGCCAGTCCTCTATGCCAGAATGGTAAAAAAAACACTTCGACAAACCGAACAAATCTGGTGGTGGTAAACAGTATTTCAAGTTAGGATAAGCCAAGCTGCAAAAGGAAATCAACACCATATTCACTCGCCACGTCCACGGTAATTGCCCATCTTCTCGATGGAGCTCATGATGCCGCTTCTACTGCCCGTGCCACTACCAGGGCGAGGGAGGCCGCCTCCAATCTTGCGTTCGCTACCAGGTCCACCAATCCTGCTTTCGGTGGGTTTCTTTGCGGATGGTGGTGGCCGTAGTCCGGATCCACGACCAACGCTACTTCGGAAGTTGCTGGGTGCCTGAGGTTGCGGCTTGGCCTTGACAGCAGAGGGAGGAGGCTGTGGCGCTTCCGTCTGACAAAAGCTCTGCATCGACATCATCTCTTCAGCCAGCTGTACTAGCTCGCCCTTCTCGACGCGCTCCTTTTCAAGCAACAGGCGAAGCTCTTGATTGTCAGACTTAACACTAATGATAACGGCACCGAGCTTCTGAATCTCGGCATTGAGCTCCCTGATCTGCGTGGAGTCTTTCACGGCTTGCGCCTTGCGCTCGTCGTCGATGCCTTCCATGATGGACTGGTTGGGGTCCACCTTGGTAATGGTGTTGTCACGGTCAGCCCGGATCTTCTCGTTCTCCTCGACCAGCTCCTCAACCTTGGCTTCGAGCTCATGAACTTTCTTAGACCATCGGCTCTCGTAGCTCTTCTTCAAGGCGGTGATCTTGCTCTCATGCTTGCTCTTGTAGAGGGAATGCAATTCGCGGGACACCTTCTCCACGGCAATCTCGACCTCGCGAGAGCCCACGAGCTTGCTCTTCTCGGGTGATTTGTGTGCAGCATCCGCCGGCGCATCCGTGTTGTTCTTACCGGCTCGCATGGCGGCCATCTTGCTCTCGGCCTCTTGAGCCATGATCTCGGCAGCCTCGCGACGTTTTTCGCTCTCTTCGAACTTGGACTCGAGCTGATCGCGCTCATGTTGGCTGCGAACAATCTCTTCCTTCACCTTGCGCAACACAGATTCCATGTCACGGCCTCGTTGCTCCCAGCTCTCTTGCTGTTCAGCGAGGGCCTCTTTGACAGCCTTGACCTCGCGCAGCTCCTCTAAGGACTCGCCAACGCGCTTCTCAGCATCTGCGACGGCCGTCTTGAGCGACAGGACCTCTGCCTCTTTGCCGCTCAGGGATGCCTTAAGACTACTGATTTCAGACAAGAAGCCCGACTTCAGCGACTCTAACTCTCTTGGTGTGATGGTTGGAATGCTGCGGGGTGTAGGTAGGGGAGGGATGTCGAAATCGAGGAGATCTGTTTGCCGCTTCTTAGGCGTGACGGCTAGGGTATTCGCGGAAGACTTTGCGGGCGAGCCTCTCCGTAGATTGGACATTTGCTCGGCATACCGCGAAGAAAAGCTTTGTATTTGCTCCGTGAAGTCAAGGAGATTAGTAGTATTCCCAGACTCGCGCCTCGCATTGCTCGGCCGCGGCGTCTGCTGAGAGGACGTGTCCACACGATTACGCGCAGTGGGTGTGGCGTCGACATTGGCGAATTTGGTAGGGGTGTGACCGATGCGGGCAAACATAGTCAAATTGGGCACAGCAGAGAATGTGCTGAAGGTGCTGACCATGGTGTCGTCTGGGCCAGCTTGTTCATCATCGTCGCCATGACCCGGTTCCTGACCGATTGTCATGAAAGTGTCGTTGCCCTCGTCGTCTGCGTTCTCCATCATAGTATCTTCATCCTCGAAGATGTTGATGACGTGGGCAAGGTCCTTGTTCTCGGCCAGCGCATCTTCGAGTGTTATCTCACGATGTTGGACTGTGGGCTTTTCGGGAGATGCAGCACTGTTTACTTTGACAGGAAATCGCTTGTCGGGACTCCACTTCCTAGGGCTCTTAACAGAAGATTTCCTTTCGGGAGATCGTGGCTCGCTATCAGTGGCATCTTGGGTCGCGAGTATTTTGAGAGGAGACAGTCCGTTTCCCGATAAGATACGGCTGTGTCGAGCTTTACTTGGCGAAACGTTCTCCTGGTCCTGGCCTGTACCGTTTTTCTCGCTGTCGCAAGAGAGAGGGTCACGGTCAGAAGGATGGCTGGTGACAGTCTCAGCACTGTCGGTCTCGGCGCTGAAGAGGCGCGTTATGGTGGGTGTAGGATTTGACATGGCAGCAGCGTTCAGGCTCGCGCTGTCGATTGAAATCAGTGGTGTAGGCGGCGTCGACACCATTCTCGCCGGAGAAATGTAAGGATTGGTTCAACAAGGTAGGGAATAGATACAGGTTTCAATCCATACGGCGTATCCCATAAGAGTCGGGTTGAGATTTTGTTAAGACGAATGCAATTGTGTTGCTTTAACACAGACAGGATGATGAACAGACAGATATAATCCAAACAAACGCCAATGTCTAAATTAATGCTGGAAACGCTTGGGGCCCACCTAGACTAGTTGATCTGGCAACGGGGCCACTTAATTTCCCGGGATGGTTAGTGCCCATTTACAGCAAGGGTGGGGGCATTAATAGGTCAGGTTATGATATCTCACCGTGTATTTTATCTCCTCCAGGCTTTTACTCCAAACCTACCCCCTAGGCATACTACTACGACCTCTGCGTGTTGTACAGAAATGAAAGCAGGGAAAGCCTGGGATGACAAATGCCAAGATAGAGGACCTGCTCCCTCCCGATACTGTGTCAATGAACCAGTTATTTCCAGGCGAGTTGCTCAGTTCTTCAACGCAGCAGATCGCCCAGGAACGATGTCGTGACAAAGTAGGGACCATTTATCAAGCCCTCGATGGCTAGTTGTGCGACAACCTCCAGATCCTGATGGGTCCTGCCCCCCTCCAGCTGTAGCATAAATCACTGGCTTTGTCCCGTTTTCGCGCTCGATAGGTGCGTCGGGATAGAGCCGGGCCTCGCTGACAAGGGCGTCGGCGAGTGCGCGAAGAGCGAACTTGGAGGGACATTGGTGCAGTGGCCATAGAGAAGGCAGAGACTACGGAACCGGTGAGTACGGTATGCTCAGAGTTGGACTATGTTCTGGGATTGCTTGCTCCTGTCTTCTCCGTCCAGGGAGGCAAGCATAATCGACAGGGACATTTCGGCCGACCCGACCCGAAGTACCTAATTGACGCCACTGCGACAAGCATCTCATGGGCAACTCCCTGTGGATTAGACTCGAAGTCATAATTCGTCACTGTTATATTGAGCAGCTTTCATAGCATTGTCGTCCGTCCACAACATAGGGGTTGATAGGCCAGCCAGGCACCACACAATCTCGGGGTCCTGCCCATTGTTCCAAATTGTCGCATCGGCAACTATATTGCTATCAAATGCTCTAGATATTTAGATTCGATAAAGAGGCCGTGGTCAACATTCTACCGCCAAAAAGTAATTTACGTGAGTAGGTAGGTATGACAAACGGAGTTGTAGAACTATGCCCAATTGGTGCTTGCAGTAATGCTATACTAACGATCGAGACTGAATACCCATTTCTGTTCCCATTATATGCAGCTACGCACACATTGTCTATGCCTTAAGAAAACACCATCTACATCTCCCTCCGGGTTGATGGTCGATGGGAGGGCTGGCCAATGGTGCGGGTGGTGTGCTTCGAGCGGTGTCAACACCTGTGCCAGCTTAGATTCGAGGCGGTTTCTAACAATTCAGGCAACTAGGGAGCATTCTCGCTGCAAGGCATACTCAGTCAGCCGAGATGCTGAAATCGGAATTTATTTTCCCTTTCCCTTCATTTGTTTCCTCATGCTCCGGAAGCAGCAGAATGCAATTTATATCACTCGTATGACGGCTCGCACCCGCCGTTTACAGTTTAACCATGGCTGATCCTTTGAGCATTGCTGCATTAGTTGCTGGTCTCATTGCCCTATCGGGTAGCATTTATAAGATAGTCGGCGATTTCGTAGAGCGCGCTGTGCATCCGCCCCAATCTGCGTATGCCCTTCTCCTGAGCATTGCGGAAATGCGCATGGTCCTCAAATCATTATCCGACCTAATTGACAACTTCTTGAAATATCCACCAAGGCGCCGTGCTTTTGTCCGACTAGATCACCTGATTATTTGCCTAATACAGACGGTTCTCGGAACTAGAACAGTTTGCAAGTCCATGGGTCACACGGCCGCGGAGATCACTATAGAAGCGATGGATGTTCAACAACGAGGATGAGAGGATATTGAAGTTCAACAGAAGACTGCAGGAGAATAAAGCTTCTGTAAGCTTAGTGCTCAACATCCTCCAATGGTAAGTACATCTTACGGCTTATCATCAGTGGTAAGGCACTGGGTCGCTAGAAAGCGAGTCCAATACAGACGCCCAGCAATACCGGGTCAAGCGAAAATCAAGAACTGCGCAACCGTGTGGATGGGTTGGGTTCACTAATCACTAGCGCCACTCCTTCGAAAACGACCACCTTCGGGAGGCTGGGAGCCGCACTTACTAATATCGACTCGATTCTAGAGGCAGACGGAAAAATTGATGGCGGCACATCGACTGTTCGGGGGACCGCACCTAGACGGTTTTCTGTGGCTACAAGCCCTTCTCGACGATATAATGCGCCTTTGCCAATCCCAGTAAATGCCGCTCTCGGGCATTCGGCATCCCGTGGTGAACCCAATTTTCATATGCCATTTGAAGATGAGCTTGCGCGGTCTTGGGTCTACGCACGCGTCAGACGTAATGAATGCGATATCTCTTTCACAAGCCAGCAACCAAGTAGCTTCTGGAGCATGCTTTCTAACTTGAGTCTAGGCCAAATATCTAATATTTCGGTTATCGCTCTGCCGTTGACTCTCAAAGACGTCTCCAATAGCTCTTGGTACAACGTATCCACTCGAAAGAACCCAGGCCTGGTAGGATTAGATCAACCAGGAGAAGGTGAAGATAATTCACAAGTCGATGTGTACCACGATATTTCGGTTTTGGGAGAGTGCGACGTCGGAAAATCTACAGTGGTAACAAAGGTTCGGCCCAAATCCACCAATAGACTACCGATGACCATGATTGCCAATATTATATCTTCTAACTCTGCTAAAGTGACCCAGACCAATCTGAAAAGAATCCCATATCTAGACTCTATCATTATGCATCCATCGATGTTGACGGCGTAGAATGCCGCTCTCGAATGACGGATACGCTAAAGTTAGAGATTAAAGACAATGCTGTCATAGTAAACGAGGCGATCAGATATTATGCTAGGGCCGTTGCATTCCGATGGGAACGCTCAGCGGCTTGACCTACTTTTTTATTCAGAGGCATCTTTTTGAGGTCTTTAATTACCTCTACAAGAGTAAACAAACCTGCTCAAACGTTTGACACCCGAGTTATTAAACTCCCATATTCAACATAGAAGCTTTCACCGCCCATCGATCATATCATACCAGTGGCACTGTGAGCCCTATGCACAACACGGAAGGAAAAGAAGCCTATATCGCTCTATAAGAGCCCGTACCAGGCGGAGTGGGCTTCCATTGTCACTTCGCTTTTTAAAATGCCAGTTCCACACCTTTACTCTCAATAATGGCATACTCAAAATTTTACCAGAAGCTTACAGTGTATATTATATAACGCCTACGGGTCTTCATTACGGCCTTACACTTGTTTCCATCTCGCCACGATTAGGAAAGCAGACCGCGACTAGATTCTGGGGTGTAACGACGGCGGATGTACGACGCTTTCTCCCTCATAATCCCTCCAAACACCCATAGCTGGAACCTAAAGAGACTATGGGCAAGTATGTACACAATAAAGACTATTGAAATGGTACACAGCCAATTGCATACCGGATGTCACTATTATCACAATCAAGTATAACTACTGTTCTCAGGTATTAATTGAGAATGTATAAAGAATACTTTATTCAGATATCAACTGATCAAAGGCATGATCTTTTAAATTTCTTTCAAATCGGTATAACTATTCTATATCACTGGGAAGATAGTGAGTCTTGGTAAAGAAGTCTGCTGTGTACGATTTCAGATCAATTATAGATATTCCTGAGAGATGTTGTAAGTAGTACTCGAGTTGTATACTTATACAGACAACATCCAACCTATACCGAATTATACAAGAAATAATGTACATAATGTATATAAACATCTTTTGGGGCCAAGGGTGCTAGATACTGTCAACATCAGAACCCCTTTGTCATATACTTAAGCCTGGAATTCACGGAGACCTGCAAGTATTATAATACTCTATAATTAGTACCGAATTAACACCACTTGAGGCAGACATTCTATTGTACAATTGTCCAATGCTGCTTTGTATAGTGGATATATTTCAAGATCTAAATTGTTCTCATACACAATGCTAAATATCATCCATAACCCCTTAGCGCAACACACCTCTTAGCGCAACACCAAAAACAATAGGTCCTATATATATTACTCTTTTTTAACCCCCTTATAAATAATTAACCAATAGCTTAATTAACTAGCAAAATACATTAATATATAGTTAAATAGCTAATTAATTAAGGTATCTATTTAGTACTTATATTTAGTAACTAGATTTTATAAAAAGATAGCAGAGAATATAATTAAAATTAGCTAATTTAGCGTCTTTATTTTTAACGCCTTTATCTTTAATAACTTTACAATCATTTTTCTTAATATTTTTAGCTTTATTTTTAGTAGTTTCTTTAATAATAATAAAGATCTTTATATTTGTTATAAATTTATAATTTAAGTTAAAGACTTTTTAACGCTTTTTTAGGTATATATATTTAATCTCTACTTTAAAGGCCTTATTCTTTTAGTCCCTTTTATAAAAATATTATAAGCTTATCTTTTAAAAGCTATAGCAGCCTTAAAAAACTTTAGCAAAGTTTTAAGGGATTTATCTTTACTAAGGTCTTATATTTTTTACACTATTTTTAGTATTTAAAGTACTTTATTTTTATTACTAAAGATTTTAATAAGCTTAAAAATAGCTATTTATTTTTATTATATTGGGTATTATAATACTTTTAGCTTATAAGCTAGTTTCATAATAACTTTAAAGTCCTAATTTTAATATT
>NPFG01000460.1:0-29879 GCA_002288965.1 Xylaria sp. MSU_SB201401
TAATAATATTTAAAATCGTATATATATAACGCATCTTTTATATAAGCGGGCCACCTAATTAAATAGGCCACTTTCTAGACCTTTACACGCGCGTCTAAAAACAATCTAATAATAATATATATAATTAATTTAAGCTACCTAGAATCTTATTTGCTAGATAGTTTTATACTATTTTAATAAGTTTGTATATTATAGCCGGGGTCGCCGTAAGCCTTATAGCGCTAAGCGCGCGTCTCCTTCTTCTTTATACGACGACTATCTTAATAATATTTATAATTTTCCTACCTAACTATATTTTTAAAAGCTTATAAATCTTTTATATTATATAATAAAAAACCTTTTATTTTATAATCAAATTCTTTTTATATAATAATATTAGCTAAGCTTATAATTTATTTTATATAAAGTTATAATACCTCTTTTTAATAATATAAGACTTAGTTATACTATATATAATCTAATATATACTTTTAATAATAGATATTAAAAAGCTATTCTAGTACTATATAACTTTTAATTTATATTAAGATAAGGTTAAGGTTGCAGGTTAAGTTAGTTTAGGTCGCAGGTTAGGTTAGGCGGGAAAATTATAATAATCGTTAAAATAGTTGTTATACGAGGAGAAAGGAAACGCGTGCGCCTGGCGCTATAAGGCTTATGGCAACCGCAAACTTATTAAAATGGTATAAAAATGTCTAGCAAATTAGATTTTAAGTAGTTTAAATTAATTATATATATTATTATTAGATTGTTTTTAGACACGCGTGTAAAGGTTTAAAAAGTAGCCTATTTAATTAGGTAGCCCGCTTATATAAAAAATGCGTTAATAAAAAAGTTAAAAAATAAATAAAAATATATGTATTTTATAAATTAATTTTATAAAGTTATAAGCTTATAAAATTAATTATAAATAATATATTTATTATAATTATTTTTTTTATAAATAAATATAACTAAATAATAATTTAAATTTGCGTTTTATTAAGTTATTTATATTTTTAGTACCTTTATATAACCTTTGCTATTCTTCTTTTAGTTTTCTAAGTACTTAGTATTAAGCTTTTCTTTTTTAATAACCTAATGGGTAGTCGCGGGTACCCTAATTTGAAACCCTACCGGGGACACTGATTTTAGCATTGTTGCCATTGGCAGTGTCAATATGGGCGAAATTACACGATTCCCCCGTAGCGCAACTTCTAGCTGCGTGGAGCCGACACAATTGCATCGCCATATTGGGGTTAAGCAGATCCGGCAAGTACAGAGCTGGTAAGGATCTAATTGTTAGCATTGTGTGCCATATCTAGTCAAAGGCATGCTGAAGCTTACTTGTACTGATTTGACCAGGAAGTCGAGCGTTCAGAGGCCCTCGTAGCTTCGAGATGGATATTCACTGAAGTACCTATGGAACAGAGTGCTCGCTGACGTAATTTGATATCGAAAATGGATGTGATGTTGTAGAATTAGGAACAAATGTTCGTCAGGCCAAACTCTATGCCCTCGCCGTTGTGACGACAACTAGTTGGTTCGTAAATAAAAAAAGGCCTAGGAAAGCGTATGGGCTTCGTGGTAGGCGAGGCCGGTGAAGTGTGAATTGAGGTTTGCGGGAGTGTGGATGCGAGGGAAAGAGGGTGTCGGGTGGTGTCGGGTGGTGACTAAGAAGCTGTGAAGTTAGAAATGAACACGGCAGATTGAAGAATGTGGAAAAGGTCGCTGAGTTGAACTGATTGTCTGTGAAACTACAAAGGTACCTAGATACCTACCCATATGTAGGTATCTAAGTACTTACTTAAGGTACAGGAGACAACATCGACATTGAGAAGTGGCAGGTACGGGACCTTGGCTGTATCAAATTGAAGGGAAGGAAGTAACGGAGGAAGAACAGAAGGAGCGCGCCTTTCTCCAACAGGTAGCAGTCAACAAGACATCGTCCACTACAAGTCGAGAGATCTCGGTATGCCTAAAGTGGTTACTCCAGCACCGGTTCAATCATTTATGTATCCACACCAACATATTTGCGTATATCATGTTAGTTGTTGTCGAATTCTTTGGTTCTTAGTGTACATCACGGCATGTTGTTGGGTATCTGCTTGACGTAGCTAGCGCCAACCTCGAGAGGGCATGAGATGTCCTGATAATGAATACGATCACATGTACGTAGAGCTTACACAGTTCACGTAAAGTCTGCGAGAGAAGTTCTGAAAACGATCCTGGTGCACTCTATATGGACTGTCAAGGACAGCGGGGCCGACCTATAGACCGCTATAATTTGCATCTAGAATGTACCTACAACGAGAGGCAAGCGTCTTATGTTGGAAACACACGGCTCAAATATCTGATGTTACGAATTGATGGGGGAGGTGGAATCTAGTGTATCCTGGAGTCAACATGGGATAACTTCTTGCAAACTACCTATACAGATGATAGAGCCAGTATCTGCAATCCCCTTCTTAATACTACTCCCACTCGCAATCAGGCAAGCTTTGGCGTATCCGCGAGCGCGTTGCCCTGTGCAACCTGTCTTGCACCGCCCGCACCTCCCATCGACTTGACGACCTCCCTGATGTGCCTGTCGTCTTCGGGTGTGATCTCGACGCTGACGGCCCCGACGTTCTGTTCCAAGTACTTCAAGGTCTTGGTTCCAGGGATCGGGAACACATCTGACCCCTGAGCCATGATCCATGCCAATGCCATCTGCGCGGGGGTGCAATTCTTAGTTGCGGCCATATCAACGAATACTTTGGCAAGCTCGGCATTCTTGTTGAAGTTCTCCGGACTGAAACGAGGAAGAGCATGTCTCTTGTCAGCCGGACCTAGATCCTCAAGAGACTTGAATTTGCCAGAGAGAAAGCCACGGCCGAGAGGGGAGTAGGCCACAGTGGCTACACCGAGCTCGCGGCATGTTGCCAGGAGGTTCGTGCCCGCTTTTGTCTCTATGTCAAGTGTCCAAGGGTTGTACTCAATTTGAACTATTAACATCGCTGGAGTCAGTAATTGCCGAATAGAGTAAGAGTTCAGCTCATGTTTCGGGAGCACGCAGGAGCAATGAGGCCTGAAACTTGCCTAAGAGGGCAATAAAAGACTCCAGCGGACTAACCTGCGGTGACGGGATGCACAGCACATGCCCGGCGGACTGTATCCGAGCTCGGCTCCGATAACCCGATATACTTAATCTTTCCCTCCCTAAGATATGACTCACATTAGACTTTCTTCACAACCCATACGAACTTCAAATGACAACAACTCACCTTTTCAGCTCTACTAAGGCTCCCATGGTCTTCTCGACAGGGGTAGCGCGGTCGAACCGATGCACGTAGAATAAGTCAATGTAGTCGACTCCGAGAAGCTGAAGGCTCTGCTCGCAACTGCGTCGACAATTCTCGGGGGAGCTATCGATCACGAAAATAACTTTCTCATCTTCGCCATTGATAACCCTGGCGCCAAACTTGGTGGCTAGGAAAACATCGCCGCGCCTCTCGGGGTGAAGCTTAAACCACTTGCCAATCAGAGCCTCGTTATCTCCGTAACCGGCTGCGGTATCCCAGAAAGTAGCGCCGAGTTCCCAAGCTCTGTCTAACACCTCGAAGCGTTCTTCGTCAGGTCTAGGCCCGTATCAGCACTGATATCATATTCACACGTTTTCAATGCTACTAACAAAATCGTGTCCACATAGCCAGTGCTAAGTTCCATCAACCCAAAGCCGATCTGTGGAACTTGAGGGCCATCACGACCTAGTTGCCGAGTAGGGAGCTGCCGAGGAGACATAGTTGGTGATAGAGATTGGTCCTCTTTTCATATTAGAGTTGCGGTGATGGTCTTCGCGTTTTCCCACCTTTGAATTCATGACATGGCGTTTATATATTCAATTCTTATCCTACTTCTTCATATTCGGATTCTTACGTACCACCTCTCCGACATGACCCCTTATTGTTTTAGTAACCTCGGATTCTCTCTGCTGTGATTGGCTGCGTTTGGCCTCACGCTCCACCCGGCGCCCGAGTAAGGATGGTTATTCCCTTGTGGTATTACCTTCAACCTTGACGAACTGCTCAAACAGGCCGAAGTAGAGAGGTAGCAGGGACATAACGGGCGGACTTAAGACAACAGATGCTGCATAGAGGACGTGGTTAACCAGTATTTCCAGCCTCATCCATCAGTCCATTCCACCTTCCATCAATATCCGTCCGCGGTCATGATTTCTCGGAAAGGTAACGATGTATCCTGACAGATGAGGTGCACTACAGCCATTGAGCGCTTCGTATTTACGAGCGGTTATCTCCTTCGTGATGCCAACTGGAATCAACGATTTCGGTAAGGTACAGACTTTAAGGTTTGACAAGCATCGCTGAAGTCAGTATTCTCGAACCTGACATGTGAGGGAACTTATCTCGGTATTTACCATGGCAAACTGGCTGACGTAGATGGACAGGGGAAGATATTGGCCGCTGGGTAGTGTAATTATGATTATTACAGCGATCGCATGCATCACTTACCAACTTCCCACGGCTTTCGACCAGCAGTTACATGTGGCCGCTGACGTATTCAATGGCATCAAAATAGCACCAATTCATTTTCCAATCGCACATTAGCTGCTGAGAGTACATGATTGGTAGATGGAATGCGCTAAACCGTTTAGAGAATTGAGCAACGGCCCGTCAACAGCCTGTTAGCGCCCCTTGCTCGCTGCAGCGCTTTCTTCTCAGTACCGTTTGCACCGTGAGTGCAAATGCTGGTGGAAAGTAAACCAGGCTCACTCCTCGTCGTCGGCTCAGGATATCTTGCTCTAGCCGCAACTGGCAGTTAGACCCTAGGGCTGTATGGTTTGAAGAAAGGGGCGGATAGGTAGGGCTCTATATTTGCATTTTCCAACATAAAATCATTTGCTTGGGCTATCTTTGTAACAGACAATATCGCTATCTTCGACGTCTCCTAGCAAGACAGCGCAACCGGAACGGCCAGCTGATCGTTCAGTGCCACGATCAATACATGACGGCCCGAAAACAACGCTACCATGGTATCTTCTTATGAAGGGGGGATATATGGCTGTAAACCTCAGTGCCATAACCTGAAGCTTCATGGTCGTCGCGGGGGAGGACCCCCCGGTCGTCATCGATACCGCACCCTATTCCGCCTCAAAGTTGCGAGGTTCCGTGCCAAGCAAAGACTGCACCGATGGGATCGTTCAAGGCATGACACGATGAGGCCAGGACACCGTTCCAAATCACCGCCGGGAGAGAGATACTGACACACGCTGCTTTGAACAGGTATTTCTTCAGCTCTAGCACAGTCGATGCAACGATAAACGTGCATCAGCTGCCAGCACATTGTATGACGGAAGATTTAAGCGAGAGCAGAAGTTCGTTTGGCGTGGGGTGTAGGAAATCACAGCTGACTGTGACTTGAACAGGGTTAGTGAGCTGAACGAGGAATACAAGAGGGGACTTGGTAAAAATTACTTGTATTTTCAATGAATTTTGTATATCCTTTGTGCTCGGGTTGAGTTTTCGACTGGTGTTGTTGGGGTTATAGTAGGTCATACTTTATAAAACAAATACAAGAAGGGGGAAGTTGGGCAGGAATATCAAGGGATCACGGCAAGATTAGCCTGGCGTGCTTAGAAGTTTGTTCATAGCGAGTAGTCTACACGAAGTGTGAAGAGTAGCAGCAAGGGACAATAGAGGTAGAAAGGGGGCGTAACCCTCCGCGAATAAGTGACAGAAACAAAACAAACTCATGTAATTAGTCTTCATATGACAGATATCATATATCACAAGAATGCAGACCGTCCTGTATAGTGGCACCCTAAGTCAAGAGAGGGCAACTTATAACCCAATTTCGTATTGTGAATAACCATTAGACTGGAAACAGGAGAAAGCTAACAGTTACAGCTATGATGTCCCATTCCCAGGGTCGAAGTTCCTTCTTGTCAAGAGTCAACTGCTATCTTCGAGTAATCCTAGCGATTAACAATGCCTGCCGTTCAGTTCGACTTCAGGCAACTTTCACAAATGAAGTCGTCATGGCACTCGACCGGTTCAACGCGCCTCGGACACGACCCGACCTTTCCGTCTTTGGGGACATTGTTGCACTTAATATAATAGGTTAAGGGGTCAAACACCTTCTTGCATATCTTGCAATCCCGCTTTCTGATGATTTGTTTGCACATGGTGGAATAACGTCAAACGCGGTGGCGAATAATATGTGAGAGAGGATCGTTTGCAATCGTTTGCGAAGGAGCCTAGATCTACGCTGAGCAGAGTGAGTGACAGTAGAATGGATCATCTCATCAGGTAAGGATAGAAGAGGTGCTGTCAAACTAATATTATCAAACTTACCTAGGTACTGGAGGTATTTTTGAATTCTTTTTTTGGCTGTGGATGATTTTGGAAGAAGAAAGGTATCTGAGGTACGGGGTTCTCTGGGATCACTCATATTTATATGCCAATACCCGCATCAAAGGGTGGGTAGAATATAGGAGGAGTTCAATCATTGCGCAACGAAGAGTCCCATGATCCTTTTTGTACGCATAGCAACTAGTATGTGGTAGGCCAAGGAGCTACACAATCGCAGCACTACGGTGAATAAGTGCTCTGGTCAACAGTATAATTGGCCATCTCCCTTATTATATTTACGTCAGGTGTGCAAGCATACCTGCTTGTATATCAATCCTGTGAATCCGGGCGCGATTTGCAGATGTCTAGTCATATATGCCCTTATCTCTCTACTATAAGTTCTCCTACCTTCCGGAGGGTGACAAAACGTCACTTGGTTGACCTAGCACTAGCCACAACACTCCATCGACAGTAATATCTAAGTGCTACACCCCGATCACATCATGAACCTAATCAGATTTGTCAACCTTCAAGTTAAGATTATTATGCACAGAAATGAAGGCACGTGTAATGTAAGAAGTACCAGTATTTCCTGTATCCTTTAATAACGCTTCTTGTCCTTTATGTAGGTATGTTGGCATAGGTTAACCGTCGGCAGGCCTAAACGGGAGGAGAAACGGCAAATGTGAAAGTCTATGATCTATCAGAATAAACAAGAGTCCTCCAAATGTATTATGCAATGCCCTTGAAACGCCGGTCATGAATGTTCTCCTGGTATCTCCTCCAACCTTGCTTGGTCCGCCCATCAAGTTGTGCTTATTCATACATATATGCACAACAGGCAATTCCTCTAGATATTGTCCTTGTCAAGGTCATCTGCCGCGGCCGCAATCTTAGCTGTGATGTCTTTTAGCTATCCTGGTGTTAGCATATTAGGCCCCATCATGATAAGTTCTTCCAGAAAGCAACTCACATATTTGTCTTCGAAGATATTGAAGTGATGCCCATCCAGGTCCACAACCTCTTTGATCCAGCTGCCTGCATGATAATTATCCCAGCCCAGTAGTTGGTATTCCCGTGCATAATCGACAAAGGCGTTCCCTTCCTTATTCACGAGCTCCTTCGCACGCATCAGAATGGTAGGAGGGATTTCGGCCTCTCGTCCAGTCCAGTCTGGCATGTCCCAGTGAGTGATCATCATCCTGGCGTGCGTCATGTTCAGGTCAACTTTCTCACGCAGAGGCATTGCCTCGAGCTCTTCAGGTGTTTTGACTATGGGCTTTGCCGTCAGCTCCGGCATGTTTCGTAGCCCGTACAGCGTCTTTGTATAAACGCTATCGATGAATATCATGCCTAGGATTGTGAACTTGGGCCTTGTTGAATCAGCCGGCCGGTTTGCAAGCTGCCAGGCCACTTCAAGAGATAGAAGACCGCCTAAAGACCACCCTGCAAGTAGCGTCAGTGACTACTATTCGGCAAGCTGGCAGCTAGGTTGTCTATATTAGCGAACTGGCATTAGTCACTCACCTCCGATTAAGATCTCTCCGCCTTGGGGCAAGACTTTCTCAATCAGCTCAATATAGTGGCTTGCCATGCCAGAGATGCCACTCTCCCAGTAACCACCCTCATCAAGGCGAGAATTCTGGATTCCATAGAGTGTGCGTCCGATTGGGTATAGACAGTGGTAGGAAAAAGTTGTACCACCGCCGTCATGCAGAAGGATAAGCGGGGCAGGCTGCTTGTCAAGCCATGGAGTAGCTGGACCCTCATAGATGAGGGCTGGGTTTTCCAACATGGTCCAGTGTGAGAAGAATTAAGGTCAAGAAGGATAGGGTGTTGAAGAGTAAGTGTGCAGTGATGTTGCGCCTGACTAGGTGCCTAGTCTTGAGCTAACGGCGATGCAGCGTTGTGGCTTGTGCCACTTTCAATTATCTCGTACTCACGAGGTGCGTTTAGGATACAACAGAGTCTGAATATCTTCCTTCCTTTGCCTCGACTGTTAATTTGCCTGGCTACCCTGTAGTAAGCGCGTAAAATGGAAAGAACCCTGCCTGGCGTGTTGAACTAGAGTGCCCCGCACCCCGCACTTACAGCTTGGATAGAAAGCCGAGTAAAGCATCCAGTGAAGAGCAAAGGTATGGCGGGGTAAATCCCTCTACTTGTATAAGATGGATAGCTTCATACGGGGCATTACCTAGGTACTTAAGCAGATAGGTATCTACAAGCTATATCTACCCCCGGCAGGGTACCCAAACCCCACCAAGTCCTTTACCACCTTAATCAGTTATAAAACAGTCAAATAAAATGTTAAAAATGTCTAGTTAACTCGAAGATGTTTCTTAAACTCTGATTAACTATACATCTGGATATATAAGATATTGAGCAATATTATGCTAGGTTACGGTGTAATATAGTACAAGAGCGTAGTGTTAGTAGCTGGGGTGTGTGTGGTGTTTTGCTACGACTGCCCTGCCCCGGGTCGGCAGATCTCATTGACATCTAGACTACAGTAACATGAAAATAAAACAAGACTTCTCCTATGCCACGACCGCTTTCTGGCGTCTCACCAGATTTTGACTTCGTTTTACCAGATTCCGTGTTCCCGGCACCTTGCGTAATGCGATTCTTAGCTGTACAGTATCTTCGAACCAATCATCAAATGCAATTAATGGCCCCCCAACAGCCCTATTAGCACCTTCACTCAAACTCTCCTGGGGAGATCGGTTGATCGTCCAGAATCCGACCCAAGTGAGTCTTCTCAATTGCCTCTCAATGCCGACGGGTCTTGGTAAGGAAGACCTCGAAGAACTCAACAGGGCGGCGAGTAACCGGCGTGGTCTATGTAAATAAAGCCATCAGCCCCGATCACCTTACCATCTTTGGCCGGCTCCCAAGCAAGACCAAGAAACTCGCAGATCTCGACGTATTCGCTGAATGAGCTCACATATAGCCGTTCAGCGTCGTGATCAATTGGCGAGGTATTTCTCAGTCTTTATGAGCCTCTGGCACCGTGTACAAATCCAGTGTATCGAGAGGTCTATATCCCAAGTTGGATCGAGCAGCATGATGTAACACTACATGGCTAGACCTCTGGATGTCGTAGAGAAGTTCGTTTGCCTGGTAAGGATTTCTGATCATCATCCGCGTAAAATTCCCATACGCATCTTCTGAAGCCGTGAGAATCCACTGTATTGGGCGCTGCTATCTGTCTAATGTGTCAATGGACCCTTTCATTTTAACAACTCGCGCAAAATCTCCCGAGACAAGCAGGGAGGAGCTGAGTTGATGGATATCGAAGAGAGAAGATGCACTGATCAATTGCAGTGACTCGAAAAGCAGGCATGTATCTTACATATCATCCAGCGGTCTTTTCAGTGTCTGTAAATTTCAAGACATCGGGGTAGATTCTATGCTCTTCGGCTTCTACAAGCGGCGGTCGTTCATCTTGTTTCTCCTGCTGGATTTCAGATGCAAGCTCCCTTTCTTGCTCTTCCTCAAGGACCACCACCATCATTCGTTCAGATTCAAAAGATTGTTGAATTTTCGGCAGTGGTGTGTAATGTCATCCTCAGTTTGACAATCTTCAATCTGGTTTATCTGAGGGCGATAGCGATCTTCCAATGTCTTGGCCTCCTCTTCTAAGAAAATTTCCGCCAAACCTTTTGTCAAGCCGTTTTTGATGTGCGAGAACACGTCCACAAGCTGCTGTGTCTTTTGTGCCTGCGTCCTTGGGCTGCCTAAAGAGGAATGCTGCGTCTGGTGTTGTCCCATGTTTCCAAAATCGCTCATGCGATGATGTCCGCGATAGAGATTGTTGGTCCAGTAACGGACTGAGCATCTAATGAACCCCGTTGTATCTTGGAGGATATTTCCCGCGGAACGCAGAATACGAGCGATTGACCCTCGCCCAAAAGCCTCATTCGCATGCATGCTTGCCACAAGTTAGCGCGTACCTCGGAGGCGACCTTCCCATGACAACTGACTTTGAACCAAACGATCTTAAGGTTAGCACCCAATCTCACTGCCGCACGGTAATTTCGCGGCAGTTTTGGCTCATTACCTCGAGTGGGGGCTTTATCCAGGAAAACTAGGCAGAGGTCAAGCTGATCGATAAGCGAAGATATTTGTAATGGCTCGACGTGACCCTTGCGATCAAGCACCGACAACTCATCGTTCGAACCGAATAAAACAGTTGCCTGTGTTCCTCTGCGTCTTGAATACATGAGAGCCACTGACGGGCAACTCCTATATTATCCAGCTCTAGTATCTGTGCACCAACGTCTAGGATTACTGTTACAGCTAGGTTCATTTCAATCGCCAGATCAAGAAGTATTTGTGCCTCTGACTTTTCCCGGTCGCTACAAGGCGGCAATGAGGCGACTATATTTTCCGGCTATAGCAGGTTCTCTAGCACAAGGGCGTTGGTATGCTTCTGTCCGTCCAGGTCCAACTGACTAACGGGAGCGGAAGGGCCGCTCGAGAGTCATTTGTTCTGCTAAAGCCTGTCGTCGGATGTTTTTTAGCCTTGCCAATATCCCAGCCTGATGCAGCTAACTTGAACTGGTACTCTTTTATCTCTTTGGGAAAGACTGTTTTGGAGATAAAGTAACCGATCGCGTTCTGCGAGGAACGAGGATGTGGGGATATCTCCTCCTCGAGGTTGACGCCATCAAGCTGTATGAACTCATCAGATAAACAGGTGACTCCTCTAACCCATGTCTGGAATTCCATGTCGGCTTAGTCAGAATTGAAAAGATGCTTGAAAGCTAACTCACCGACCTGCTATCATGGCTCTCTATCCTGTTATGTAGAGAATCGATTGTTATAGTCCGTGCCGTAAGCTCCCACAAGCTGGTCCGCTCGTCTAAATGTGCCGTCTATAGCGACCCTGATTCTCGTGATATGAATCTACAAATAAGCTGATGTTAAGTTACTGGGGTAGTTAGCCATACAGCCTTTGCAATAGCCTTTGCAATAGCCTTGGCAATAGCCTTGGCAATAGCTCTTCTTACCTAAGGATGGCGTCAGCCGGTGAGAGCTGACCATTAATTATTATTGCTGTCCAAAGTGTGTTTACAACAAGGGCCTCCCAGACATAGCCCTACAATTGCTAGATTAGGTTTAAGCCACAGCGCGGGAATCCGGGTCGCGTCTATAGCGGCCGGTCCAGGTCCTAGAGTCTGACCTATCTAGGTCGTGGCGATGGATTCTCTAAGTCGACTGCCAAGCGATATCATCACGCTGCCGGAGTAGTTCACACGTTCGGCTCTCGACCTTGGGAACAATCTGCGAAAGACGGAGTCACATGGTCCTGCAGGCCTATGCTCGCTGCTATTTTGATAAGCTTACAAATGAGCAATTGCCAGTCTTTTCTAAGTGGAGCAACGGCGGCCTACCGCTCACGGCATATCTCACATTAATCAGTGCGTCTTCGCCACTCTCAAGCTATCAAGGTAGAATCCGACCCAGCGCCAACTACCTACCATAACGCTGATATATATCGACGTTATATGTAAAACGTCATGTTAATAAGTGAGGGGAAAAGACTGAACGCTGCTAGTCTTTAATAGAACAGCTCTAGTTTGCTTGATTGCGTGGCTGAATAATGGCATTTGTAGTATTAGTGGCGGCTATGAGCCCATGTTACGCTGGTTATTTTTGGTAGCCTTGGCTCTTTTGTAATTGTGCAACTTCTCCCGGGTTTATTGCAGCAGGTACAGCTTAAAAATTGAGATACCCTAATGCATGTTTAGTGATCCAATGCTCCCAATACAACATCGGGAGCCCCATTTTCGGTCGACTTGCTGTCGATTTTGTAATATCCCTTCCAAGTTCATGAGGTTAGCAGAGTTTAAGGATCTCCTACAGGTTATGGTTTTCTACAGGGATATCTGCACAGGGTTGTCTAGCCGTTGGATTGCACAGGC
The DNA here is from genome assembly GCA_002288965.1 of Xylaria sp. MSU_SB201401. Lineage (NCBI taxonomy): Eukaryota > Fungi > Ascomycota > Sordariomycetes > Xylariales > Xylariaceae > Xylaria > Xylaria sp. MSU_SB201401. The sequence goes on from NPFG01000460.1 coordinate 12,257, forward strand.
AGATATACGACATGTCGTAAATAGGGCGATTATACAAATGATCCGATTGATGTGAGAGAGTACCGGGGGATGATAGGGCTGGGTCTTCCCATGCTTGTCTGTATCACTATCATTATTTTTTTGTTTCTTCATAACGCTCGAGGTCGAGCACGAGATGTCTTTCGAAGGAGAGCAAGCTCCATGTCCACATAACTCTGGCGAATAACAAAGCCAATTACGGCTTCTGGACGAACTGCCGCGCTACTGCTAGGAGGGTCGGATGACTTCTAGAAACCATCAGCCACCACTCGCTTTTCCAAGGGAGCTCGGTAAGAAAATTATCTGATATTGCAGGAACTGAAATGCAAGGCCCGCTGTACAGCAGAAACAGGAGATCTAGACCTCTCTTGTATGTTTTGTCGAACCATTCAATTATTTCAAGTTAGCATAGGACTCTTTACGGTTTCGATCCTCGAGTATAAATAACCTCGAGGATCTCTTTTCCTTCCATAAGCTATTTCGAAGACCACCACACATTGACAGTACACGGTCCATTATCGCCACTTCAACTCTCTTTGAACCCTCCAAATCATCCAACATGCAGTTAAGTGGAATTGTCCTTGCCATTGCTGGCCTCGTTCCTTCAACTCTGGCCGCAGCAGTTCAAGCCACTGTTGATATTGATGTCAACGATGCTTCTGTCACTGTCTATCCGAAGGGGGTACCTGCTGAATTGATCCCCCGAGCAGCCGCCGACGAGAGCTTGAATAAACGAGCTAATGCCGGAGTATATCTCTGCACGGATAGTTTCTTCACTGGATATTGTGTTCACATCGTTCAGCCTGAGTTCGTGTGTAGTAAGTAATATGGATTACGAATATGTCTTCACACTTCAAAGTCGATTACTAACCCTACTAAAATAGTTAATCTGAGCGGTGACCTTAACGACAAGGTTAGCTCAGTGGGGCCTGACTCCCCGAAGTACTGCCTCTTCTACTCGTGCGTCCTACCTTGCCCTTTTTCTAGCATGCTCGTCATCTTTCATAAATACAGTCACCACTGACAACGTTCTGCCCTCTTTAGTGCCTTCAACTGCAATGATAGCGAGGGACACTTTGGCACCTTTTCTCCAGGCTACAATGACCTCTCTTCTATCGGCTGGAATGATAAGATTAGCAGCTATATCTGCCATCCTAACTAGATGTCCTCCGAACTTTTGGAGAAGTGTCACGGATCTAGAAGTCAGCTCAAAGACGCAGTGAAACCTGAAGTATTGATCAAGATCCTAGTTGGAGCCTGGATCACGCGATGGCTCGCTGGTTCACTACTCTTCAGTGAGCCATAACATTGCAACCAGATACTTCCAACATCCCTCTATTTCTTATGAGCTTCTTATATCTATATAATGAGCCCATGCCTCTTTATTTAATCGCTCATTTTAGCTTATATCTTTAGCTAATAATCTTACACACTCGTTGACCCCTATATCAATGATCTGACTACAGAGTGAACTTCTATGAAAGGGGCTTCTCATCAAGGGCTTGGAATAGACTTTAATGCAGCTCTTGGGTCTTAAGATCTATAGCTCTCTTCCCTCCGGTCTCTTGAACCTGGGACGTCCAATGCCTAATTACGTTCATCAGTTTATGTCTGGTGCTTCAGTGGCCTTGCTACTCTTTCAGCACAGCCAGATTACGCCCGATCAAATGTAGACATGATATTGATGTTTAAATTGGTCACAGTCCTAGCTGATAAGTAACCACTTTGCAACTGATATCCATACTGGTGTTTGAACCCCATGTGTATTCAACTTTGCCCTTGCCTTTGCCTTTGCCCTATCGCTCGTTCATGCTACTCCATACATTCCACTGCCCGGAGAGACCCATGTGATGGTGTTAATGCCTCATCAATCTTCTACCATGATATGTAGCGACCGATCCGATGGTGAGATATATTGCTCGTAGAAAGACCGATCACCTAATAGAGCTAACTACTGTCATACTAGGTAAATCTTTGACGCGCGATCTCGCCCGCCACTATCTGTTGGGGAGTGAATAGGGCTAACGTATTCCCATATGGTAGGAGTATCACGAAGATATTTGATCTGCAAAGGATAAACTTGACCGACCTATCCCAGGGCAGTCCGAAAAGGGCAATGATTGGAAGACAGATTGTTCAACCTTCTGCCAAGTTCGTAAGTAATAGGAACACATAGTTTGTTAGTGCCCTTTTCAGCGCCATACTAATAATTCTCAGGAACCACGTTTGTCTTCGGCCAAGAGTTACCCTTCGTGAGAATTTATTACCATGGTCGGTTCACTTGCGACATAACCAACACTCTTATAATAACTATAGCTTATATGGGGAGTCTGAGTCCCAATATTGAACTGGTGAGTGCACTCAAAGTGGGAGTTACTAGGAGTTGGAGCCGAGCAGATGTTCATGCAGTAATTCGCACTTTCTTGTTAAGCTAGACCAAGGAGAATGCGGCTATCTCACGTGTGTTCCGGTAAAAATGACTCTCTGGTGATCTTTAACAAATTGAATCTCCTTGACACAAACAATCTCCTGCTGACCAAATGGTTTGGATGTGGCACGGGTACGTTAGTCGTGCGGGTGGAGAAAGCATGGGATGGGGCGTGTGGCGGTGCAAACGCCAAATGAGTTGGTTCAAGGTTACGGTATCAGTAATCTCATTTCTCGTTCAAACAAATGTTTCGAAACCAGATTCAAACCTTTCACCTCATTCAATTTCGGATCCCAGTACCTAGACAGCCATTCTAGGAATATTAATGTTGGTCCCAAAGCTGTGGAACGCGGTCATATGCTCACCCAGAAATCGCCGGCCTCCGACGACAGCCGCTTTTCGTTCACCACTAAACAACGTGAAGTGCCGTTCTGTTTCCTACGTGGCTCCCCCGACTCTTAGCTGTGGTATTGATGCGGAGCCTCTCAATCGGTATCGACCTGGCGGCTATCATCCTGTCCACCTAGGCGATTCTTTCAAAAATGGAAGATATGAGATTCTGCACAAGATCGGATGGGGAGGTTATTCAACTACTTGGGTCGCCCGCGATCTACAGTGAGTGGCCATTATGATGAGAGCGAGCTCTGTAGTATATTATAACAAGGGCTGGGATTCAGAGCTTGGAAGATGACTTCAATTCAACAATAATCTTCAAGGTCTTGACTAGGTCCTTGAGGTCTACTCAATACAGACTGACCTGACTGGCTAGCTAGTGGTCTATATACAGCGGTCCCGAAGGTGACTAACCTTCGGGGTCGTACCAAGTGACTCAAATAAGCGAGGGCTGAATACCTTCATGTTTAATACTAATGAGACATTCTGAGAATACGAAGGTGTACAGAGGTATATAGCCGAAGGTGTTCACCGAAGCCGACATAAGAAACAGCGTACAGGTGTCACCTTCGTGTAACATATATGTATCCTAACTTTAAACCAGAATGAGCCGGAACGTGGCAGTGAAGTTTTCTGTGTCGGAAAACAATGACAATCGTGAAATCAATATTCTACGAGAAATCTCTGCAGTTCGAGGAGATCATCCCGGCCAAAACCATTTGGTACAGATGCTAGACTACTTTATGGTAGATGGACCTAACGGAACGCATGGCTGCCTTGTCCTGGAATTTCTTGGCCCTAGTGTGCAGGGCGTTATCGATTCCTACCGAGATCGTAGGCTCCCAGCAGCTCTCGCCAAATCAACCGCATACCAGACCCTACAGGGTCTCAAATTTCTTTTGCAACACAAGATCGTCCACGCAGGTAAGCCAAATAAGCTCTGTTTTGAGTACGACCTAACGGCTTTGTCTAAGACTTTCACACAGGAAACATCGCGTTTAAATTGCCAGATCTTGACCTCCTAGATGAACAGCAGTTCTTTGAGAATTTTGGCGAACCTGAAAAAGCAGTAGTACATAGTACAGATGGGGTGGTTTCAACAAATGCACCGTCGTACATCTTTGAGCCTATTTCTTTTACAGGAAGGGCAATACGTGAGAGTTTAGGTGCGCTTTCCACAGCTAAGCTTATCGACTTTGGGGAGTCATTCCTCGAGGGTCAATCACCTCCTGTGATCCATACTCCACTAGCGGTACGAGCGCCAGAAGTTATATTTGGTGACGAGATGGATTGCCGGGTTGATATGTGGAGTATGGGCTGCTTGGTATGATTGTCAATCCTCACTCTTATCCTGGGCATTCAGGCTGACACCATTAGCTATTTGAATTGGTTACAGGCCAGCCACCTTTCGATACTATCATGATAAACCCCGTTACTCTTGTAGAACAGATGATAGAGCTTTCTAGCGATAAACTACCGGATCGGTGGGAAGGGAAATGGAAGGCGATGGCAAAAGCTACATCCAACGACAGCACTCCTTACACGCTCCAGAGATGGATGGAAGAAGTTTATTTTGACGAGGATAAGCGTTCAGAATTTACGAAGGAAGATATCGCTAAGATTTGTGAACTTGTGGGACGAATGTTGAGATTTGAACCATCTACAAGGGCTTCGGCGAACACCATTCTCGAGGATTCTTGGTTTGAGCGCTTTCATTCACGGCAACTTTAGCAACATTGATCTAATTTTCTCTGATCAAGGCTATAATTACCTTGCATACTGTCTGAAATCTCAGCTAGCAGTCCATACATCACGCGGGGAACGGAACGGCAGATTCCGTATACCATATGGCACTGGAGACCGAAGATACTGCTAGGTCGGACCAATGCGCAGGCAAACAACGACTTCTAGCATGAGGCTCCTAACCACACTGTACCAAAATCGAATTAAGTCCGGAGTTCCTAGAATTGCCGAACAATTTCTCTCAGAAGGCAGATTTCCCATTTCCCCCGTAGTTTAGATGATATTCATGTCGCAGCCTACTTGGCGGTATAAATGATGACTGTGGCTCGTGTGTTTCTTCGTGGTCTATTCTCTCCTGTGATTTGTAGCGCTAGGGTAATATCTTGGAGCTCGGCGAAATATACTATTGACCCAGTGTCCTCTCCCATATAGGTTTTTTTTTGTTTCTCCTATCACTGGGCATACAGCTACTGCTCCAACATGCTCATCTATTCTGCTGCCATCGGTATAGATACGAAGATTGTTTTCTTCGTTTTCAAGATCTATTTGATGTTCTCGCTCTGCGCTTTCGGATATCGTCCAACTCCAAATTGTTCGTTATTATATATTCTCATATTGTATTAGCTCCGAGGGCGTTATATAGTGAACTGCTATTGAAAACGGCGCAGAAAATGATCCTAGCCTAGTATTTGGTTGGTAACTGGAGTTAAGTTGTCAGGCAGTGATAGACCTACTTGAGGTCCCTGCCAGCTGGTTAGAGAAACAGCCGGGTGTCAAGCCAGTAGCCTGGCCTCGAGCTTCCAACGTTGTCCGTTTTAGGAAATTTTGGAGGAGCAACATTCTACCCCAGACAATGAACCGGCCCACTCAACTCTGAGCCGACCCCACCTGCACTTCAATTACCAAACACCCACGCGATCTCACATCCGACGCGTCGCGCACTCACAGTCGGCGAGCTTCTAGGGTCATTGAGCCTCAAGACTTCCTAAAGAAGCTGTCTGACTCCTAGGCGCGTACCTAGTTCTACTCTTATCACTCCATATAGATTACCGGCGCCTGCATTGTACTCTTGTTGATCCGTTGTTTCCCCACCATGGCGCCGTCTGCTGAAGTTCTCGAAACGTACCTCCAAGAGGCTACGCGCCAACTCTACTCTGTCGACCCCGGCACTGTGACTGTCAATTCAGTTCGTCAGCATGCCGAAGAGCAGAACGACCTTGAGAAGGGGTTTTTTGTGACACAAGAGTGGAAAGCCCGTAGCAAGGCATTAATCACTGATTATGTTGTATGTTGACAAGAGCTCCGATGCTCCGTGTGCGCCATTCGATTAACCGAGATCAATAGCAAGAACTGCTCCCAAATGACTCCCCTTCCTCCATCCCGGAACCACCACTCGAACAGGATGCTAAGCATGCCGTAAAACGATCTTCGAGCGATGAGCCATCGCCGTCACCTGCCGCGAAGCGCCAGAAGAGAGCTGGGCGTAATGCAACATCCAAGAAGCCTAAAACAAAGAAAGAGTCACCTAGTCCGGCTCCGAGCGCCCTGAACGATTCAGACGTAGAACCTAAGAAGAATAAAAAGGAGAATACCAAGAAAGAGAGCAGACAGAAACAGGATTCAGACTCGGAGTTAAGCGACCTTGAATTATCAGACGACGAATTGAAGCAGAGTGAAAGCCCGAAGAGGCTTGCTGCGAACCGAAAGTCTAAGAAGGAGGAGTCTGTATCTGAGCTCAGCGATCTTAGCTCTTCCGAAGACAAGCCGAAACCGACAAAAAAGCGTGGACGCAAAGCAAAGAAGGCGGAAGACTCAGAGGATGATAAGAAAGGCGCTACCATCAAAGCTTCGACCTCACGATCGAAGCGCAAAGAGCCGGTAGCGAAAACGAAGCGAGCTATGAAACGCACAAAGGTCAAATCAGATGGTGACGATGAGACAGGCGTGGAAGAGAAGATCAAAAAGAACGAAACTCCAGCAGACAACAGCGTTGAGGGGGAGAAGAGTGCGAAAACCCAGGATTCAGAGGACGAAGCCAAGCCACAGAAGCAAGTAAATAAGCCATTGGTAGATGACTCGGATTCGTCCTTATCATCCGTACTCGACGAACCACCTCCAAGGAAAAAGAGGGGTAAGGGTGCAGCAAAAGAGGCGCCCAAATCCAAGCAGTCTACGACGAAAGAGGTGACAGAGGATGAAGCCGAGATCAAAAAGTTACAAGGTCAACTTGTCAAGTGCGGAGTTCGCAAGATATGGGGTATCGAACTTAAAAAGTACGGCAGTGACAGTAAAGCGAAGATCAGACATCTCAGAGGGATGCTTCGTGATGTAGGAATGGATGGCCGCTTCTCGGAGGCGAAAGCCAGAGAGATCAAGGAGAGGCGAGAGTTGATGGGTGAATTGGAAGCTGTCAACGAAATGAACGAGCTTTGGGGGCTCGAAGGCCGTAGCGGGCGTGCATCACGCAGCAAGGCGGTGCGCAAATTACTAAAAGAGGAATCGGACGAAGACGATGAGGACAAAGATGAAGAGAAGTCAAAAGTGAAGGATGGCGAGGACCAGGAAGTCAAGGCTACTTCGCGAGTATCTAAGAGGATGGCCGACCTTGCGTTTCTTGGCAGTGACAGCGAGTCGGAATGAAAAGCAGTATCAACGGGTGGTGGATTGGTAGGAACGGTTCTTGGTGACCGTGTCATGTTTCAGAGGTTATGATGATATTGTGATGATGACACCGAATTGTCTTTCTATTTTGTGGCATTCATGCGCTGAGCTATCAAACTGAAGACCGCCACCGACCCCATGAACAAAACTGCGTTGTAGAACTAGGTTACGTCAGCTTTCGGTAGCTACGTTTAATGCTTAATGACTGTGAATCGTAACAGAGCCGGGCACTCACAGCACGTCGTGATACTTCTCTTTCTTCGTCGTCTGACCTGGCGTCGATGAAGAGCCGTCGGAGATTTGGGAAGCTGGCCTAATTCATGGAATGAGAAAGAATTGCCCAAGCGCAGCCACAGATAGGGGGGAACATGTAGCTTTTACTTACCATATCTCCCTGAACCTGGCACCAATATCACACATTCCTCAAACGGTCCTTCAGACACAAGCTATCGATGCCCCAAGTTCTGCAGTCATGCAATGCCTTCTTTCAAGATACAGACAACTAAGTTACGATGCAGTGAGCTTGAGTTCACTCAGAGTATGTTATGTGGCTGGACGCATAGGTACTTAGGTAAGCTCGCAGCTAGACCCACCGTAGTCCAGCCTCAACTGTGGCTCCTTAGGTACCTAGGATTAACCATCGTTGCCAATTGGAGCCTTGCCGCATCGGCTGCCGGAACACTGGTTCAGTGAGGTAGGTGAGCTAGTCAAGGATCCTGTCTGACAACTTCATTTTCCCGACGTTAACTAAACGCTTTCACTCTCTGCAGACCTTACCTACTTCTTCAGGACCTACGACGGGATATCTAGGTTGCGACAGTGCATGTTCTCACGCTAAGCCCTAGAAGGGCACCCTTGATTCTCCGAGTCCGCCAATCCACCCTCTGACCGCAACCCCTTTGGTCGAGCTGCTATAAACCATTGTATCGAGTTCCGAAAAGCGCTTCACCATGGCGGTCAACCGCATTAGAGGTGCCTTCGCACCGCCGAGGAAGGGCGAGACATTCGAACTACGGGCGGGACTGGTGTCCCAGTATGCTTGGGAGCGGAAAGAAAGTATTCAAAAGACTATCATGGCTATGACCCTGGGCAAGGATGTCTCTCAGCTATTTCCTGATGTCTTGAAGAATATTGCGACGGGGGATCTGGACCAGAAGAAGCTCGTCTACCTATATCTAATGTGGGTTTTTCTTAGTTCGCGAGGCAGTCTAGGATGCTGTATGGCCCTGTGGGCTAACAGAAAGAATAGGAACTATGCAAAATCACATCCCGACTTGTGTATTCTTGCCGTTAATACGTTCGTCCAAGATTCCGAAGATCCAAACCCCCTCATACGAGCGCTCGCAGTGCGGACAATGGGCTGTATTAGGGTAGATAAGATGGTGGATTACATGGAAGAACCCTTACGAAAGACATTACGGGACGAGTCGCCCTATGTACGAAAGACAGCCGCAATCTGCGTAGCCAAGCTTTTCGACCTGAACCCGAGCATGTGTATTGAAAACGGCTTCCTCGAGACCTTGCAGGAATTGATTGGGGACTCCAACCCGATGGTAGTGGCAAACTCAGTACAAGCCTTAGCCGAAATTGCTGAGACTGCGCCGGAGACAAGAGCGTTAGTCATAACGCCTCAGACGCTGAAAAAGCTGTTGATGGCATTGAACGAATGTACGGAATGGGGCCGTGTCACGATCCTCTCGACATTAGCCAACTACCCTCCCCAAGACGTCAAAGAATCCGAGCACATTTGCGAAAGAGTAGCGCCGCAGTTTCAACATGTCAATCCAAGTGTCGTGCTTGCTGCTGTCAAGGTGGTTTTTAGTCATATGAAACTTATTAACCCCGATCTCGTACGGCAGTACTTGAAAAAGATGGCGCCACCTCTAGGTAAGTGAATTTGCTGTCTTACCTACCTCTCAGTGCTAATGAAATATAGTTACGCTTGTTGCTTCTGCCCCAGAAGTTCAATATGTTGCTCTTCGAAACATCGATCTGCTTCTACAGGCGAAACCTGATATCCTCAGCAAAGAACTACGGGTGTTCTTTTGCAAATATAATGACCCTCCCTATGTCAAGTTGGAGAAACTTGAGATTATGGTTAGGATAGCGAACGATAAGAATTATGAACAATTACTAGCGGAGTTGAAGGAGTATGCTTTAGAAGTTGACATGGATTTTGTACGAAGAGCGGTCAAAGCCATCGGACAAGTCGCTATCAAGATCGAGAGCGCCAGCGAGAAGTGCGTCAACGCGTTGCTGGATCTCATTGCTACAAAGGTCAACTACGTGGTGCAGGAGGTCATTGTAGTCATCAAAGATATTTTGCGGAAATATCCTGGGTACGAGGGCGTCATACCCACCCTATGCAACCACATCGACGAGTTGGATGAGCCAGATGCGCGCGGCGCGTTGATATGGATTGTTGGTGAATATGCCGAAAAGATCAATAATGCCGACGAAATTCTGGCAAGTTTTGTCGAAGGATTTATGGAGGAATTCACACAAACACAGCTGCAGATTCTAACCGCAATTGTCAAGCTGTTCCTGAAGAAGCCCAGCAACAACCAAGGCCTAGTACAAAAGGTATTACAAGCCGCAACCGCCGAAAACGACAACCCTGACATCAGGGATCGAGCATATGTCTACTGGCGCCTTTTATCCGGAGACCTGGAGGTGGCAAAGGTACGGATCACTAGCTCCGTTGAAGAATCTGGGACCTGAAGCTGACCTAGTATAGAACATCATTCTTTCGCAAAAGCCCGCCATCTCTACAACAATGACCAGTCTACCGCCCGCATTGCTAGAGCAGCTGCTCGCAGAACTCTCTACCCTGGCATCGGTTTACCACAAGCCCCCAGAGTCTTTCGTTGGAAAGGGCCGCTTTGGTGCCGACGAGATCCAACGCGCAGCTATCCAAGAACAGCGACAGAATGCAGCCGAAAACCCGATTGCTGCCTCGGTGGCCGCAGCCCAGAATGGTGCACCGGCGCAAAGTAATATCGAGAACTTACTGGATATTGACTTCGACGGCGCTGCCCCGGCTTCACAAGAACAGAACTCAGCCAGTGCTACCCCAGAGCGTGTGGCCAGCCCTACAAGCGCCGCCGGTCAATCTAGTATGGCTGACATGATGGGCTTGTTCGATGCGCCGGCCCCCTCTCAGGGAAATGTCATGGGTGTCGGTGGCGCGAATGATATAATGAACGGATTCGCCGGGCTGGACTTGGGTGGATCGAACCAGCCCGCGCCTGCTTCGACGCAGCTTGGTCATGGCAACCAAGATCAGAAGAAGAACGCTAATGACGACCTGCTCGGCCTCTTTTAGTCGATATGGGGCAATATCTCTAGAGTAGACGACAACCCATGGCTGCCATTATAAGGATGTATACAGGGATAATCTCTTGGATCCGTGAAGAGACAGGGCGGGTAGTTTGTTGGGGGGCAAAAGCGAATAGCATTTCCTTGACTGGCGGAAACAAAAAGGGTCTGTCATTGCGAGGCAGAGTTGCGATTACTTCAACATCCTTGGGGCTGAAGAGTTAACCCACTGTTAACACAGATGTACCTAACCAACTACCTATAGATACGCAAGCGTGAAATTGGAGCTTCGTTCCATGATTAGGCCGCTCTTTTCGCCTGTCCGCTACTTGTGATCCGATGACCTTTCGGTATAGTCATCTTCGCCGTAGGAAGCCGTCAAAATAGATCCTACATCCCTGGGCAGATTCTGTAGACGTAGTCACTACTTATCTGCCCTCATCTATCCCAAGTACTCGGCTCGGCTCTTCTCTTATTCATTGCGTACCCATGTCTCGTTGGCAATTTCGTTTACCAGCAATTCTCCCATGGCCCCCATACTCTCAAGCATTCACCCCATCCACCTTACCGCCGACCGTGCCGTCTAACGGCGGATGCGGTTCGCCTTCCGTCGTAGAAGTAGTAGTCTGGGTTGTTTTGGCGGCAGCGGCGCGCGCCTTCTCCCACTCCTCGGGCGTCTGGCACTTGGCGCTCCAGGCATGGATGGCGGCGATCTCGTCGCGCAGCGCTCGTTGACGGCGCGGTGGCGCTTCAGGCTGTTCTGGCCGGCGAAGACGGGGGACACGACCAGCGACGTGAAGGATTGGCCGCAGCCGCCTGTTTGTTTTCGTGGGGTTTGCAAGTCAGTTTTTGTCCGAGGTAGCTTAGTTCGGGATGAAGAACGGACACTTGGAAAGGGAGGAATAGGATAGGAATGGAAATGTGGTGCGGGAGTTGCGATCGTCGTCGTAGGCACGTGGTAGATAGGTTGGTGCTCGAGGGCTCTCTTGTTTCTGGCTTACCTGACATGTCTGTTACTTCGACATGTGTCGCTTTGAGACGCTCTGTCAGGGCTGTCTTGAGCGATTCTTCTGTTATGGATGTCGCGTTAGCCATTGTAGTAGTCCTGGTAGTATTTCGTTGTTTGCCCGCTTTCAATTGTTGCTGTTCTGGTTTTTTGAGGTTACGCTCGTCTGATATGTAATCCTATGCGGTCTCGCAGCTGTGAAAATGCGCCCCGCGATGATGTAGCACGTAGTTGTAGATAGCGCGAAGAAGCAGCGGGGTAGCTCATGGTGGGGCTGGCCTTGGGGCATTTAGAGGCACCTAGGTCAGGCTAGCACTGACCTACGTAAGTACCTTAGGGCGCCAGGGGGGCGTAGGAAAAGCGTTATATACAGTCTGTTATTGTTAGAATAAGCGAGCCAGTCAAATTAGAGGTTTAGGAGCGTGTATATTGTTGTTAAGCAGAGTCTGCTCTGCCCCTAGGAGTTCTACTAGTAATTTAGGTAGTGGATCCTCGGGGTTAGAGCTAACTTAGCTTACCCCCGATGTTGCAATATCTACTAATAAAACCCTCTATTCTAACACACCCCCTTAGGGCTAATTACTTTATAATTTGCCCTAATTCAGTTAATAAGGCTATTCTTGTAGGCTCTATACTTTTACTTTTCTTCTAGATAGTTTATCTTTAAAGCTATTAAAGTCCTCCTAAGTAATCTCCTTCTACTTTTGCTCCTAAATACATACCTTTACGTTTATTAACCCTAATTGCATTATAAATCTAGCCTATTTAGTTATAAAAAGTACTTTTATAAATCTATTTGTAATTATATCGCCTATAAAAATATAGGTTATATTTAGGAACCTTTATTAAACCTTTTACCTTAACTAGTAGTTATATATATCTATATACTAAAACTTAGTTTTTAAAATAGATACCTTTTTTTTTAAAAGCCTAATCATTTACTAGTTATTATACTAGAAAGTAATCTATTAACTATCTAAGGTAACTCTAAATTCTTTAATTAATCTATTAATAAATATAGCCTCTTTTACTACTTAAGCTAAAGTAAAAAGTTTAGCTTTAATAGTTAATATAGTTATAATATTTTATTTATTAGCCTTTTAGCTAATAACTCTTCTAAATAGTTTTATAATATAGGCTTATAAGCTTTTATAGTTAATAGTATTATTTGCAAATAAAAAGTTGCTAATAATAATTAGATTATCGCCTCCTTTAAATTTAAAAGCATAATATTAGGTTTAAAGGAGATAATTAAATATTTAATTAGCTTTGCAATAGTATTTAAGGCTAAAATTTAGGTTAAATCGAAAGAGTTTTAACACAGAAAATATAATATTTAGGCATATAATTACTATATATATATAATAAAGCTTATTTTTTTTTAATAAGTATAAATCTTTTTATCTATAGCTAGGCCTTTATAAGGTAGCAACTTTTAAATTTTTATAAAAATAAAATACTTTTTCTCTTTTAAGTTACTTAGCTTACTAATCTTTTTAATATATAAAAAGACTAAAAGAGCTAAATTATTTTCTATTAATAATTTCTAATTACTTTAACTCTTAAAAACTACTAGAGATTATCTTTTCTAATTAGTTAGTATTTAGTTTTAAGTTCTTATATTAGTTTTATAGTAAAAACCTTTTTATAGCTCAAATAGGCTAGAACTATATTATTTATATAAATAAATATTAGGATCTTATTTTTAAAGTAGTAATAAGGCTTATAAAGTATTACTAAATATTTTAGCTTAAAAAAAGTTAAAGTTAACTTTTTTTATTATAGTAAAAGAGATTCCCTAAGTTTATATAAAGCTTTTTAAAGCTTTAAAAGTATGCCTAGCTTATAATAGCCGGGAGGCATTCTTATATAGATTTCTTTATCTAGTTTAATATTAATAAAGGCATTAACCGTATTATACTACTTTAGTTTAAGGTCAAACTTTACAGCTATAGCTATTAGGGTCTAGAAAAATCTCTCTACTAAAATAAAAGTATATATTTCTTTTAAGCTTAAGTAAAGCTATTAATCTCCTTAAATAACTAGCTATATTTTATATTTTAAGAAATAGCTATACTTATTAAACTTATAAACATATACCTATATATAATTAAAAGTAAGTTTTTTATAAGCAATCCTTTAATTAACCTTATTTTATAAGGCTATCTTTTTATAGCTTTTAAAGTATAGCCTTTTTATAATATAAAAACCCTCTTCTACTAGGTATATATTTAAATCTTTATAAGTTTTAGATAATAAAAATAGCTTTATCTTATAAACCTTTTTCTTAGTTAATAATCTTTGCTTTATATTTTTTTAGTCTTTTAACTTAGGATTTTTTCTAATATTAAATATAGTATTATTTGCAAAGCTTATATTTTTTTAAAAATTAGGGTAGCATATAAAATAGTTTACTATCTTAGCTTTTTTTGCCTTATTTACCGGCATACTGTATAATAATTCTGTAGTATATAAGCGTCTAAAATTAAATATAGCCTTCTAGCAACTTTTATGTGCCAAGACTCTAATATAAAGTATTAAAAGGTCTTCTTTAACCTTAAACCTTAATTCTTTAGCAACTAGTGTAACTTCTGCAAGGCAGACCTTAAGATTAGCTTTTTTAATTATAGTAGTAAAAAGGCTTAATAAAAGAAAGGATCTAAAAGGCAAAAGATATAATATAAAAATAGCTTATATATAAAGTTAATTAGGCTTATAAAGTTATTTTAAAGCCTGAGGCTCAAATTCTAAATATGCTCTTTTTAGTTTCTAAATCTTCTTATTTCTTAATACCTCTTTCTATTATATTCTAAAAGATTTTATAATCTAGTTTAAGATACTTATTAATTATTTTAAGCTAAGTTTCCTAAAAATCTCTTTTTATAAGTAAAGCTTTAATAGTCTTAAGTAAAAGCTTTTTGGTATCCTTTTGCAAGTCTTTTTAATTTCTAATATAAAAGGACTTCTCTTAGAACTATATATTTTAAGTCGATTTAATACGGTTGTTTAAAGGGTTTTAGATCTTATAAATATTAGTAGAATTATAGCTAACTAAGTAGCTAATCTAAGCCTTTAGATCAAGTTAATTGAGGTGGTTTTACTTAAGTTAGGCGCTAAAGTCTAAAGCAAACGCCTTATAGCTATATACTTTAAAGTAAGCCTGCTTAGGCTTCCTATTTCTTATTAGTCTATTTTTTAATATAAAGTAAGTATAAAAGTGCTTATATAAGGTCTTCTAGTTATAAATATACTTAGGGGATCTATTATAAAAATAGATTACTACTTTTATAATTTCTAGCTATAGTTTTTTAAGTAATTTTAAACTAAGGTATATTACATAGGCCTTATCTTTAATTACACCCTTTAAGTATTTAGCTACTCCGTTTTAGCCTTATATATTAGCTGCTAAAGGCTTAAACGTGATTTTATAATTTAGGAAAGTCTTTTTAAACGCTTTTAAGCTATCTTTGTGCTTAAGAATCTTATTATTATATTTAATTACCTCGACTTTAACTTAGTAGCAGTTCTATAAGTGTTTAATTAGCCTTTCGAGGGCGGTAATTATACTTTTAGTCTATCTGTTTTTAAAAAAGTAATCCTAGGTATATTTTGAATATTTATTTATAGTAATTATTATAAAGTTATTAGAATATGTGGTCTTTTTAAAATTATAAAAATCGATTGTAATTTAGATTCCCGGTTTACTAAGCCTTATTCATTTGGTTTTCCTAGCCTAGCGCTACAGCTTAGCTTAGGTACAGGTATTATAGTTAGTTATAGCTATCTCGGCTTTTAAGTCCTTTTTAATTTTAGCTTCTAAAGACTTCTATATTAAGTGCTTTAAAAAGTTAGGTCTAATATACTTTAAGTAAAAGTACTATTTTAAAATATTTATACAGTTAAGCTTCCTTTTTATATAAGTGCTAAACCTTTTTTTACATATATAAAAAGCCTATTTAGTTAATATTAAAAGGAGGTATTCTAATATAAACTAGTTAAATTGCTTTTATATTTAATAAGTAATTCTGTTATTTTTTTGTTTTTAAAGTACTAAGGGCTTAGGCTTTATATTTTATTAATAGCTACTTTGTTAAAGTCTTTTTAAAAAGAACTATATTTGTTAAAAAGTCTTTATAATATGTTATATTAGGTAATCGCATAACTTCTAAACCCTTAAGGCCTTAAACGTTAATATCTATCTTTTTATAGCTTAATATAAGTATTATAAAGTCTTTTATAATAACTATATTACCTAGATTAGCCCTTTTAAAGTTTAGGAATCTTACAATCTCATTAAAAATATATAGGGTTTTTTCTAAATCTAAAATAGCTAAGTTTTTAAAAAGATATTAAAGTTTATCTCTTTTAAAAATAGCTTTTTAGGTAGTAAGCAAGCTGCCTACTATCTAGCTAGCTAGTTACTTATTTTATATTTTAACTTTAGCAATTCTTTTTTGCTATTTAATCTTACTACCTTTTTAACTAGATTTAAATCATCTTTAATAGTTTATAATATTGCTTACTTTAGTAAAAGTTAGGCTATCTAGTCTATAGGTGCCTTTTTAGTAGTATGTATTAGTATTCTTTAAGGTTATAAAAACTTTAATATGCTTTACAGACTTAGGTATTAGTATAAAGGCGTTTTAATATATTTTTCTATAAACCTTTACCTTTATTATTAGCACAGCCTTATCCTCTTCTATATAAATGCTAAAGATTAAAATATTTTTATTAATCTTAAACCAAATCGTTTTTATTACTTTCTTTTTATTTATTAGTACTATAAATAGGAAATGCTCTTTTAAGTGCTTTTCTACCCCTTAAAGACAATAAGCATATTAATATATACTTTTATAGTCCTATTATTATATTAATATAAGTTAGTAACCTATATTAATAGCTGCTTTATTAACTATTTTAAAGCTAATAGTCTAGTTTAAAATTACTTTTTAAAGTATAATTTTAAAATCTGCTATAAGATTATTAGGAGTAGTTAACTTTATAAGTTTTTTATTAATCCTTTTAACTATTATAGCTTCCTATTTTATTACTTATACTTTTAAATCTTTTAAAATCTTTAGTAAAGGCTTAAATACTATTGCCTTATATTATACTTATACTTTTTACTTAAGACTAGATTAGGTAGTAGTATTAATTTTATTAATACTATTATACTATTTATAAATTTCTTTTTTTAGTTTTAAAAAAGCCATCTTATAATTTAAAATAATAGTATCTTATATTTAAGAAATTAGTTCTTTAACGTTCTTTTTATATTTTATATATACTTTATTCTTTAATATAAATATGCTTTAGTTAGATATAAAGAATGCTTTTCTGTCGGCTGTAAGGTCTCTAATCAAAGTGCTAGATTAATATTAGCTTTTATAAAATAGTTTTTATATTGTAGTAGTTTTAGAAAGGTTAGCTATTTCTTTTGTTTAGTAGGTTTTATATAATCTTATATATTAAAGGCTCTCGCTTTAGCTATAAAGTTGTATTACTATTAATCGAAGTCCTCTAGCTTAGCAAATAAGGCTTTTTTAGTTAATAATAATGTTATCTTAGTGTTTTTTAGTATTATATTATTTAGTCCCAAGGTTCGGTAGGTTTATTATTGCGTATAAGACTTTTAATTATTAAAATAAGCGAGCTAGTTAAATTAGAGGTTTAGGAGCGTGTGTATTATTGTTAAGTAGAGTCTGCTCTGCCCCTAGGGGTTTTACTAGTAATTTAGGTGGTGGATCCTTAGGGTTAGAGCTAACTTAGCTTACCCCTAATGTCGCGATATCTACTAACAAAACCCTTTATTCTGATAGTTATATTCTTATATTATATGTGGCCTAATTAGTTGACACTTACCTTTAATTTTTAATATGCTATTATGATTTTAATCATATTTAAAGTCTAATAATATTTTGGTTTAAAAATGATTTTATTTTAAAATGTTATTTATTTTTTAATATAATTTTAATATAGTTTTAAACATTATAAATAATAACCCTTTTTAGTTATATAAACCTAGCTATAAACTTTACCTAGTTATAAACCTTAGT